>JANHGN010010568.1:56346-70546 GCA_024605025.1 Megaceryle maxima | reverse complement strand
GATGTTACCCAACTTGCCTTCATCAGCATTGTCTTGTGTGGCACGCAGACAGGCTTTTGGACAGGTGTCTGACCTAATCTCCTCTTCTTCTGAACTTGGCAGGATGAGAACATATACCCTCCTCCGTGCACAGGGAGAAGTGTTTGACTGCAAACCACCTTCACAAAGGGGGGGCTTTTTTTACCTCACTTCCCTTACATGTAGCACGTGTGTCACTACAGTAAGCTGCAGCAGCTCTCACACAGCATGTGGAACTTGAGGCTTAGAGCTCTAGCTACATGTTCAGTGAAGGTAGATGGGAGTTCCCCAGAAAACTGAGCATGGTTGATCTGTTGCTATAAAATTATGGCAGCTGTTGGGAGTCTTATTGTGTGCCAGGGTACAAATTCCTTTTAAGTTGATGTAAAGAGTGAAAAATACCTGAAAGAATAAAAACCACCCAAAGAACGAAACACACCCACATGTCAACATTATCTATCATGTGCATAGCCAGTGAATTCTGTTCGCCAAACAAGGCAGCCAGTGGTGATTTTCTGTTTCTTATGTTGCATGTGTTTGTGCACAGTCTTTGGTTTGTATCTTGAGTAGTTTTCACTTCATTCATGAAGCTCTTCTATGCTTGCAATGTTCCTGGGGCTACTGTGCTGGGTTTGGCCCGTAGTGATGATTGACTAGCACTAAAACTATTTGGCTACAGAAATTTTTGGAAGTGTGGGCAGTAATTTAAGTACTTTTTTTTTTTTTTAGCCCTTTCTGCCATCTAGTGCCCATCTCTGTTCGTGCATTGAGACTCAGGAGGCCATGGGTCTCAATTCCATGCTCTAAATGAAGCCTAGAGGCCACGATCAGCACCCTGGGGAAGGGACCTGTTTATTTCAGAAGCAGTGAGCAACTCTCACTGGGTCCAGGGTAGAACATGGTCTCCAAAACTGTGGCCACTAGGATTTATGTTTTCAAACTTTTTTTTTCTTTTAAGCATCTGTGCCATAGTTTTAATCAAATATTGTAATTTAAAGGCCTTACAGTTAAATTTGAAATGGTTCTTACATGATGTGATTAAAATATGAGCCTACGCTGAGGGGAATGTAACAGATCAACAAAAGGGTTACAATTACTTGTCTGAACAGCGTGCTCCTTGGGGTTCTGGACTTCTACTTTGCTCTAAGCCAAAACTCCGTGTCAGCAACAAGCAGAGGTGGCAAAACAAAGTTTTTATGCAGTAATGTCACCTGTAAGTTTTATTTGCCTGCCCTGGCAAAAGAACAACCAAGCAAAAACAGTAACAAGAGAATTGTGGTATTTCCCCCAACACATTCACACAGTTCTTTGGTATCTGCTCACACTAAACTGCAGGCCCATCTGCCTTTCCACAGTGGTCTAGACTACCTTCATGCTTGATGAGGGGGGGTACTGACACCTTCACATCAGACACTTGTTCTTTCACATGGGATCTGGAAAGAGGGAAATCAATTCTGCAGTGTAACCCCACCCCCTCCTGCCAGGCTCTCTAGGGATCCTTCTTCCTCTTATCAGGGTGCAATAGTCTCTTCTAATGACTCTCTTACTACAATCTTTCTGGCATGGATGGAGAAGAACCTGGAATACTTTGCAAAATCAGGAGCACTTACATCTTCTTTTGGGGGAGTGGGACAAGTGTCAAGCATAATGAAGTTCTGCTCTGCTCTCTGCTGAAATCTTTGAGCAGAGAGTATAGGCTTTGAGCATGAGCAATCTGGTCTAGTGAGAGGTGTCCCTGCCCATAGCAGGGGGTTGGAAGTAGAAGATCTTTAAGGTCCCTTCCAACTCAAGCCATTTTATGATTCTATAGAGTCCTTTCTGATTTTCTTTAGGTACAGTCCCCCCTTTTTTGTGATAGGTGCCCTCTCTTCAAGATGGGCCAGGAGGGAAATAACTTAGTAGGTGGCCTGTAGGAGCTAAAACATTACGAATTTATCCATTTGTCTTTGTGTGTGCCTCAGAGCCCAGGCCTCTGTCTTCCTCATCCAGTCATCTACCAGCACACACACTTCAGATATTCACCTACTCCTGCCACCATATCACCCTATCTGGGGGCTATTTCTCCATCCCTAACCACTCCATTTCACCTTGCTTCCTTTGCTTTGTATCAGGCCCACCAGTTATTGTCACAACTAGCGCAATGCTCTGTGTAGGTGTGAGGCAGATTAATATGGCAAAGCACAACACTGGTTATGGTGTGAAAGGGTTAGCCATGTATGCCACGTGGAATATTACAGCAGCAACACTTTGTTAAGCGTACAACTACTAGCGACGTAATCAATCACGGATACATCTCATTGTGCTCTCGCAACGTTCTCTGGGGTGGGGGGGATTTACAAGCTGTCATCCCCCTCCGTTACAGCAGACAGGCTGGAGATAAAGCTACCTCAGCTGGAGGAAACCAGGAGGAACCTAGTAGCTTGGTCTAGTGCAATGGAGTCTATGAAGAGTATTGTCCAATATTTCCTGCTGGGCAGAAAGGAGAGACTGGGACATTACTAAATATAAATAGCAGGGAGCTCTGTCACATTAAATACTTTACATGTTCACACCCTTGGCTGTACACAGCATGCAGGATGGTGGGGGCTTTTTATTTTCCCCATGACTGTGTTTCCCCCAATTGAAACTGTGTACCTTGCTTTTGTAGAGCTGAGAGTCCTGATGCACATGGTTACAGATCACATATACTGGATAAAGAGGGAATATTATACATAGTGGGAAAGAGGAATATTATACATAAATGTAAAAGCAGAGTATAGTGGAATTGCCACTGCCTCCCATAGTCAGCTGAGTTGCAGTCTGGCAAGAAAAGCTTACGGAGGCACGGCAGCATGCAGACTTCTGCTTAAGCCCCACCAGAGGCTATCTTCACTTTGTCCTTCTGAGATGTCCTGGTTTCGATAAAGCAAACGCAAATTCAGTCCAAGGCTCCCCAGACAGAGTCCTTCCTCTGGAGGCACGTGTGTTACCCTGCCGGCACAAACAGTAAGGTGTGGTGGGGCTGTGTCACAGGAGTGTGTCTTTGTTTTCTTTCCCATTCAGAAGCAAGAGGTGAGCAAGTTCCTCTCGGGGGCTGGTGTGCTTTTCATGATCTTCTTTCGTTAGGAATGTACTGTGTTCTCTGTGACAGAGCCACCTCCAGCGCCTATAAAATTCCGAGAGTTAGCTGATGTCAGGGAAGGCTCGACCTCGGGGCTTGGTACCTCTTCCTTGGTGTCTCCCACCGCTGACTCCTGTGAGCTGGTCTCTGGGCTGGGAGCTGCCTGGAAGGTGGGCTCAGCGCCGAGAGGCTCGCTGTTCTGCAGGGGAAGCAAGGCCCGGTGCCGCATGAGGCTGTCATCGCTGTTCTGGGCCTCCAGGGAGTTCCTGTGCTTGGCGTTCCTGTTGGCCATGGCATTCTTCTGTGGCTCCTCAAAGCTCAGCGACAGGGTGACCGTGCCGCTCCCGAAGCTGACTTTTTGTTTGCACCCACGCTGCTGCTGCCGCTGCCGCTCAGCAGAGGCTGGTAGAGGAAAAGGGTCCTCGTGGTTGCTCTTGCTGCTGATGGAGGAGGAAGGGGTGGAGCCGGTGGAGCCGCCCAGGCTGTTGGAGCGCTTGCGCGACACATTGCTCCGTCGCAGCGTGGCCCTGGCAGCCACCTTAAAAGCATGGGCAGCTGTGCTGCAGCGCACCTCCTCGATTGTGTTGCGGGAAGGCTTAAAGAGGATGATGTAGACTTTGTTGAAGAAGATGCATGCCAGGAGCCCAAAGCTGGCAGCCAGTATTGCAATCACCTCCACGGCAGAGACGAACTTGCCGTATGTGCTGGCGTAAGCGGGGATGAAGGAGATCCACACAATGAAGAATATCAGCATGCTGAAGGTGATGAACTTGGCCTCATTAAAATTCTCAGGCAGCTTTCGAGACTTGAAGGCAAAGAAAAAGCAGATGGCTGCCAAGAGGCAGGTGTAGCCAATGAGGAAGCCGAGGGCCATCAGGGAGCCTTCATGGCAGGTGATGAAGATAATCTCATCCTCTAGTTCGTGGTTTCGGTAACTGGATGGCGGGGCCGTGTAGAGCCAAATCACACAGATGACAATCTGCACAAAAGTGCACAAGAAGACCAGGAGGAACTGGAGGTTGAGGCCCCACCACTTTCGGTGGAGGCTCGTGGGGATCTTTGCCTCAAAGACAAGCAGGACACGGTTGGTTTTCACCAGGATGCAGGAGATGCAGAGGACAAAGCTGATGCCAAAAGCTGGCTGCCGCAGGCGGCAAGTCCAGTTCTGGGGCTCACCAATGAAAAACAATGAGCTGGAGAAGCAGCAGAGCAAGGAGAAGAGGAGGAGGTAGGACAGCTCCCGGTTTGTGGCCTTGACGATGGGTGTGTTGCGAAATTTGGTGAAGACTCCCAGGACGAAAGAAGTCAGGAAGATTCCCAGCACAGCAAAGAGAGTCAGAGCAATCCCAAAGGGCTCGGTCCAGGACAGAAACTCTATCTGCTTAGGGATGCAGGATGTGTGGTTCTCATTGGACCAGTAATCCTCAGGGCACTTGTCACAGGCACTTGCATCTGAAAAAGAAGTGACAGGGAGAGGGAAGGTTTGTCAGAATAAGAGGCTGAAATGTGGAATGACTTACATGGCAGCTATGCACCAACCTTCACCTTAAATACATGGGGTGTTCCCTTCAGGTGTCTGCAGGTTCCCACAATCATATGTTGGTGTCTCAGAGTGTTTCGTATCAAAACAACCCTCCTCCCACAGGCTATATAGCAAAACACAAACCGTGCTTAGTTCCAGCTTTAAACAAGCCCTGCCCCTGCACTTCTGTTTTTGAATCCATTTCTTGGGAAAAGCCTTGCAAATTTCGACTGCTATCGGCTGTTACCCAGGCTCTGTCCATCTCTCTTTCTTGTTCCTTCACTTTTATCATCTACTTCTATCTTCATACCTCTCACCCTGTTATCATCATGTGAAACACCCTGCCTGTCTCTATTACAGAGAAAATTAAAAATGTGCTTGCCTCCTTAAGTGCTTTGAGAGCCTATTTCATATTCCACGGAGGCGAATCTTAGAAGCGTTTAAATTGCTCTTCCCTGAAGGCAGGCAATGCCCTTGACTCACAGCATGCTCTCATTTCACGCTGGAAATCAGGGGAAGATTCCCCTTAGCAATATCACTCTCCCCACACCCAGCAAAGCATTCCACTGATATTTGCAAAGGGAAATTTGATGTCTTCATCTCTTTCCTCTATGTGAAACTAGTTGTGCCTCCTGGGATGGCAATGTATGTCTCCAATGGCTGCCACGATCAAAAGGCAAGGACGTGATGCTTCTGCTTTTCTTCATTGACCCAAATAGGTCTTATGCTCCAGTGGGGAGGGTCATGACTCCCTTGATGGCAGTGGAAAGAGCCGTGAGTTGGAAGCGACAGCCTGCCTCAGTCTTTGTGATCCCAATGGACAGCGATGGGCTGCAGTGAGTTCTGAGAACAAACATTCAGAAAGCCCCTTTAGCAGCAACCTCCCTCGGAGCTTTGCACCTAAGCACAGACAGAGACTCGGAGCACAGCTTCCAGAGTAGAGGTTGATGCTAATGCAAAAACCAGGAATGTGCAGCTAACGAGGACAGAGGATTTCAAGCTCTCTTGTTCTGGAGGGGAGCATCTGTGATCTGCTCTGATACTGCATTCCTAATGACCGGTTGCTTCACCTAAACTGTTAATGTGAGAAACTTGTGCTCAGTGCAAAAGCTCAGCCAGAAGCTCCCAGCACCACATATCATCTCATTTACCTCCGTTCAGTCAACCATTTTCATTTTTCTTGTGCCTTTTACCTGGAGGTCTATTGCAAACTGCAGGCAAGGCAGAGCTAACTTCACATTACCAGAGGATTCAATCACCTCTACCAAAGACAGAAGTAGCTACGCAGTGCTGCGTCCTAAAGATGTGCTTCACTGTTTCCTTGAGCTGCCTTAGAAACCATGCTGCCACTGAAGGGAGCAAACCAGACCTCCCTCCTCCCCCAAGGCTGCTCGTTCCTGCCCCCTCTTTTGTGTTAGCAGTGGAGGTCATGTACCTTCTTGTTCTAGATGGAAACTCAACCTGACAAGAGTTTGTTTTCAGGAGAAACCTGACCCAACTCACTCTATAGCCACACAAGTACCAGCACTGCTCCTAGACAAAGGGTGGGAGCAGACAGCTAGGACAGCTGTCTCCTTTGGTAGTATCACTGTCTAAACTGGATGAGACTGGTTGTAAAACTGCTCTCTGTGCCCCAAAAAATGGCAAGCATGGGAAGCGAAGAGCATTGTTGTCAGCTGAAATAACAGCAGGAAATTGTGTAGTGAGGAGGTAGTCACCCTCCCAGCACCACAAATTTCACCAGCACACCAGAACCAGATCACAAAATCCTGTGAAAAACACCAAAAGACCCCTATTACACATGACCAGAATTGCCTCTAATTTGGAAATGCTACTCTCAAGCATCCTGTAGTACTATGTTCATGATAACAAATGGATCATTCCTGTCTGATAGGATTCTAATTAGATTATCCCAAAGGAAGTCAACCATTCAATCTTGCATGCAGTTTAGTGAAGCTTTTATCTCAGGCATGGTCTGCGGTGTTCTCTGGGACTGGTGCTGCTGGAGATCCTGAGCATTTTGCAGTGTGGAGGGGACTGCTGATCTGAAAAGTTTTGTTTGCTTTTGTTACCCTGGAGGTGCCAAGCACTGAGGGAGCACAAATGGTGTTGGAAATCCAGAAATTTTCAATCAGCTCTAAACCTGAGGTTACCTTTTCTCTCCACTGCAGAACCTGAGCAGTTCAATCCAAGATCCCACTTGGAAACCAACAGAAAAGATGTCCGTGGGTGTTTGATAGGACCCTGAGATTCTGGTTTCTTGTAGCAGCAGCGCTCAGCAGAAGCTGTGGTTGGTGACTCCATAAAGGGAAATAGCCCCCTCTGCTTGTGAAGTCGGGGATGGAATGGACTTTGTAAAGCGGGGGTCTAATTAATATCTATAACACATGAGGGCTGGGCATCAAGAAGGCAGGGACAACCTCTTTTCACTTGTGTCCTGTGATAGGTCGAGGGGCAATGGATTCAAGCTCCAGCACAGGAAGTTTCACCTCAACATGAGGAGGAACTTCTTTACTGTAAGGGTTACAGAGCACTGGAACAGACTCCCCAGAGAGTTTGTGGAGTCTCCTCCTCTGGAGACTTTCAAGACCTGTCTGGATGCATTTCTGAGTGATCTGCCCTAGTTTTGGTCCTGCTCTGGCAGGGACGTTGGACTTGATGATCTTTGGCGGTTCCTTCCAACATTCCGTGATTCTGTGAAATAAAACCCTGACAACATAAGGAAAAGCAGACAGATAACTACAGAACTGTGGAATAAGGTAGGGAGTGCCTCCTTCCTCCAGGTTTTTAGAAGATCAAAAGCTACTCCTACATTGCTTGACTTTGCTTGCGGCTGTCTGAGAAGCCTCCTATATACAAGTCCTTTTTTATGTTGTCTGCCTTGATTTTTCCTACTCGGAGCAGGAGGGACAAGCAGGCTTACCAGGACCTGAGGACTGCAGGACGTGAATCCCATAAGCTTTTCAGAAGTCCCGCCAAGCTTTCTGCAAAGCTCCCTGGGCAAAGCAGCCTCCAGCTCAGCACTGCAGGGAAGTGATTTCATCACAACTGCAGGTGATGCCCAGAGGGCTCACACAGTCCTCTGCAAACCCCAGAGCAGCTCTGTGGGCATTACCTGTTTCATCGCTGTATTCCCCATCAGGGCAGTCCACGCACTCGAAGCAGCAGGTCGGCTCTCCCTCAATAATGCCCTTCCTTGTGCCTGGGAGGCAGTCCCTGCTGCAGTTTGAGAAAGGCACCTGCAAGAAAAGAGCCCGAGAAGGGTTAATGGTGGCAGTGCAGCTTTTCTACAGCAGAACCTTGGGCTTCCTCCAAGCATTAGTATGCTGGAGACCCTCAGAGGCTCACCTCTTCTCTCCCCAGAACAGACACATTCTGCACAATAGTCCTTCCCCAGCCCACTGCATTGATATTTGTTTGAAAGAACACAGCAAGGGATGGTAGGGGAAGATCAGCGGATCTTTGTAATCTCTACTGTGTTGTGGGCACTGTGTACTGGTATGGGACTCATGATACATATACCAGAAAACAGTCATCAGATGCTTAAAAGACAATCAATCCCTACTGGTAGGAATCTGAGCCAGCCTTGGTGATGATGGGCTCTGACTGCTAATTCCTAATCCCACAGATTGCATATTGACCGCTAATGATTTATGAGAATTAACAGTTACCTGAAAATCACTTCCTCCTGTTCTCCCAAAGACCCTCTTCAACCCAGAAACAAAAGGAGAAATGGAGGCTGAGGGGACAACTACCTGGAAGGAGGTTATACAAAGGTGGGTGCTGGTCTCTTCTCACAAGTAACAAGAGGAAATGGCTTCAAATTGTGCTGGGGTGAGGTGGGGAGGGTAGGAGGGATATTAGGAGAAATTTCTTCACTGAAAGGGTTGTCAAGCACTGGAACAGGCTGCCCAGGTTGATGGCTGAATCACCACCCCCAGACATATTTCAAAGTCATGTAGATATGGTGTTTGAGGACATGGTTTAACAGTGGACTTGGTAGGGTAACATTAATGGTTGGACTCAATAATCTTAAAGGTCTTTTCCAACCTAAATGATTCTATTATTAAAAAAGGTAAATTAACTAAACGAGGAGTTTTCACATGAAAGAAAGAAAGGCCCTGTCTTTAGAAAACTGAGCACCTAAAGATGCAAATCAGCAGCTATATGCAGATCTAAAGGCTTCCAGACTCCTGCTGCTGCAAACGATGAACTGTGTCACCTGCTGGCTATGCATTTAGGTGTGTGCCAGCCCACCTGGGCATGGTCATATCCCAGCAGCAAGCGGTTGCATGGGCACGTTCACCACATGCCACACTGATGATGAGCTCAACATAAGCGAAAGCCTCAGCTTTTTTTACACAGAAGCCCAACCTGAGGTTTAGCTCACCTATTCCCAACTAAGTTAAGGAAAGAGAACTGACACAGGACATGGCTTTCTCAGTTAAGGGCAGTTAAACCCACAATTTCCACTGCCAGCAAAAGACCATGATCTGTACATACTTAAGGGCTGGGAGCCTTCATTCACCTTTTTGGAAGTTTGCTGTTAGTTTACCCAAGTGCTGCTAACCTGCTGGTCTCCAGGAATCTCCTGTGTGCATGGACTTAGGCAGTGACTTGGTGGTATGGTTTGGAAATTGCCTGTGTGCAGCCATTGACCTCAGCCATGGGCGTAAGCAACCCCTTGATAGTGGCAACTCTGATGTGGAGATGCCCGTGTTCACCTGCAGCTCAGCACGTCGCCGATGCCTGTCACTCTGAAGCGTAGCTGCAGAACACTTGGGGAACACCATTCCTAAGATGTTCATCAGGATTGCATAATTAATTGGCCAGACATATCCAGGGCAAATCCCTGCAGCTCCCCACTCTTTGCTGTACCCATTGCTACTAATACAGCAGGATGTTAATACCTGTTCCTTGGGACAGTCTTTCTGCAGGTAGTGCATCTACCAAGAGGACTCCACCAGTCTAGACTGTCTTTCCCTAGGCTGCCATTGATGATTTTGAATGGGGCTGAATCAAAGGCCCAGCTGAAGTAATGCACTGCCTCCCCCTTACCTGCTAAGCTGATTGAGCTTCCAATAAGGAAAATTAAATTGGTTTGGCATGATTTCATCTTGACAAATCCATGTTGGCTTTTTCTTATCAGTTTATTATCCTCTAAGTGTTTATAACTCTTTCATAATTATTTTTTATCAAGTTTTTTAGGTTACTGAAACTCATCTCAGTTGTGTACAATTCCCTTGGCTCTCCTATATCTGCTTTTAAAAACAGGTATTACCATTACCCTCCTTTAATCCTTTGAGACATCACCCATCCTCCACATTTCTCAGAGATAAATTGCTAGTACTTCAGAAATTGCTTTGGCTGCCTTCTTCTGCATTCTGTGGAGAATATCATCAAGTTTTGCCAAAATGTATCTATCTTACCTACTCTTTAACTTGTTCTTTTGCAAGTCTGGCCAATGATTAAGTTCCTTTGTTAAAATTAACTACATTTAATCTTTTTTTTTTTTTTTTTTTTGAGGATGACAGAGGCACAGAAGGCTTCAGTGAGTGAAGTACTGGCTTCTTTGAGCAGAGCCTTTCATCTGGAAGAAATTCAAACTATAAACAGAAAAAAAAAAGGCTGCAGCAGACATAGAGATCACAAACCCCTCCACTGGCACACAATTTACACGCTTTGGTGTGACAGTCAGCAACATACAGTCTCATTTTTAACATCTTAGGACAGAGAATGAAGATATGTATTGCACTGTTGGAGGATTTTTAGACCAAGAAAACACAATTATTCAGTTTAACTAAAAATCAGTAAAATCCAAACTGTTGGAAAAAGTGCCAGTGGCATTTTCAGGGATCAGAAGAAGGGGTTAGAAAACCAAGGGGTTTTAATTCCACTTGTAGTTTGTGCTTAGAAACTCTATCTGGCCTTAGAGAAGCCCAAGCTTGGTATTTCTGTGGTAATGTGCTCTGCCTGACCCATCCCTCCTTCAGAGAGCTCTGGATGTAAAGTATAAGTGAAGCTGGAGTATCTGAAGTAAAGGTAAGGTTTAACTGATGGTGTAAATATATTAAGTGTTGCTACTGCAGAATTATAGAATAGAATTATAGAATGCCCTGGGTTGGCAGGGTCTTCCAAAGGTCATCTAGTCCAACCCCCCCTGCAGTGAGCAGGGACATCCTCAACTAGAGCAGGTTGCTCAGAGCTTCATCAAACCTGACCTTGAATGTCTCCAGGGATGGGGCCTCCACCACCTCCCTGGGTGTTACCTGAAGCAGTTACCTGACCTGTCAGCCAACAAGAAAAATCACCTGGAAGAGAACTACCTTGTTCATTAATCAGGTGCTGATTTAACATGTCAAAACATAGCAGCAGTACCTGGCAGGGTCATTTCTAAGGTAGCATTCTCTGTGTCACCTCCCAGGCCACAAACCTGCTTGGGCTTCCTCTTGGGCAGCCTGCTTAGTATCCCCTCTGGGAGAGAGCTTTTCTATCTAGGCTGGAGTGGGCTGCTGCTGGCTATGATGCCATCTCACCTGGCTCTTGTCCAGAGATCTCTGCACCATGTTCTCATCACATGGGGGAGACATAGCCCTGGCTGCTAGTGACAATACAGTTATGCTGGGGAGATCTAACATATCCAAGAAAGTGGAGAAGGACTTAGGCCAGAGTAATGTCAATGGCAGCATCATATACTTCTGAGACTGCACAAGTAACTTTTGGTAGATTAAAAAAAGATAGCAGGTACTGGCATCTCCCACTATTGGAGCCCCATGTTCATGTTAAGCTGGGCAGATTGACAGGGCTTGTTATTTGGTTTGCAAGGCAAGGATGTGAGGAAGACTCTGGGACTTGGAGGGTAAAGCCAGCAGGAAGAGTTGCTAATTTAGCTAGGAGCAGGAAGAGACACTTCTTGATACAGAGAGACTGGGAGAGAAGGAGATGGCTGTTTTCAGCAATGAAACTACTGAGCTCATGAAAATTTGACTTAACAACAAGACTTGGCTAATGGATTTCTCATCTTTGTGAAAATAGCACTGCAAAATACCAAGCTATCTGATTGGGCCAAAAAAAAATTTGTATTATTTAAACCATTAATACCCAGGCTTATCAAATGTGCAGGAAAGGATAAGCAGCAGTCTGTTATTTCCAGAAGTGTGTAATGAGGGTTTGAAAGCCTACAGCAGAGACCATGTGTATAGTGAGATGAATTGTGCTTTTAATGAGATATGGAGCCATAATACGAGGAGTGTGCAGGGTTAGTTCAAATTTCAGCTTGCAGAAACATGGGAAATGTTGCTGTGAAGATTTAAGCACTTACCTCCTTAGAGAATCCACTCCACAGGATCTTGTTTTCATTTATAAAGAGCCTCTCCCCTTTCTTGGCATAAACGTTGTAGTGCCCAACCTCTTCAAAGACCACCGAGCCATCCTCCGGAGAGAGATGCCAATTGATTATTGAGTAATTCCCTACCAGGTCCCCAAACTCATCAAAATCCACTTGCTCCCCCATGTTGTTGGTGAAATTCAAGTGTCGCAGATGCTTGAGAACCTAGAGAGAGATAGACACCGTGATGTATGCATGTCATGACCCTACCACAGCACACATCTACTCTGGGGACAGAACTGAAAATAATCACTTTACTACAGTCCTTAATCTCTTTAAAAAATCTAAATTAATCACAGCAGTAGCAGGCTTTCCCTCACAGACATTGCATGCACACACAGCCTGTACAAACCTTGTAGACAGTACGAGGTATCATGGCCCTCAGGGTGGTCAGCACCTGTCTGTAACACTTCCCAGTTGCTACCTCATAGTCCATTTAGAATTATTTTTCCATCCCTTTGAGCCACCTCTGCAAGCCCATAGCTCTTCATCAGGAGCAGAGAAGTGGCAGCAGCCACTGAAGCATTTCAGTCACCCACACATCCTTCTCACACTGTACTTGTAACCACTCTGCATAGATGCTCTCAGTTGGCATCACTCATCTCTGAATGATCCAAAATGAAAATTCTTGAGAAACAACTCAAACCTGACTTTGGACTGAAAAATCCCAAGCCCAATGCACTTCAGTAAAAACCAACAAATCGAGTTCATTCACTACATGGCAGGTCTGAAGAATTCATACCACTTCTTTTTGGCTCCTGACTCCTGGTTGCATTGTTTCCAGTAATCACATTCTGCCTGTCCCCATGTGTTGACTCCTGTAATTTTCACTCATGCCTTAAACTGTCACATGCTGTAGACAAGAGCAGTTAATCCCAGGGACAACTGCAGTTGCAATATTCACAATCTAGATAGTCTCACAGGTAGACCTAAGAAAACATAGCACAAAGGAAAGCCTGTACCTGTGATACAGTTCATCCACATTGTATTTTTCTTCAGAAGTTAGTTGTTGGTTTACGTACCTGACAGATTTCCCCCCCTTCCCTGCCCCCCCCCTTATCTTATGGCTGTTCTTCATTAGTTTCTCTATAGAGTTTATCTCTGGAAAGCTGAGGTGACTCTGAGGACACCTGGCTGTCAGCTACCCCTTGAGACCACTGCAGCATAGTTGCTGCTGTGGTTCCAGCACTTGCAGCAGCTTGTAAGCCCACTCCTCTCTCTCTCACCTGCGAGTGCCCAAACATACAATCCTGGATGGCAAAACTTAAGAAAAAAACATGATTAAATCAATTTGTCAGGGCAGTCAGAGCCCTCCTCAGCCCACAGACACAGAACAGACAATATTGTTTTGATGAAGGGGACAGGGGAACAGAATCACTTCATTAATTCCTGTCAGTTTTGTTAAATTGTCTCATTTTTCTCGGTTTCCTTTTGGGATCCTCCTATCTCAAACTAAAATCCCCAGAGCTACCAAGATACCTTCCTCTCACTGCCAGCCTGAGAGGCTGGAAGAATCACAATAGTACTATGAAGGATGTGGCTGTTGATGCCTTTTCAGCTTTGGGTGGTGTTCCTGGAAATACATCAAAGCATTTCCACAGCATTCAGTCTTTCAATAAGGGATGAAATGGTGGGGCAGGATTTTTTTTTTTCTCATCCTTGCTGGCCCTCCTCTGTAGACCAGCTCCCCCCTTAAGGTGTGCAGCTGAAATGATCTCACTGAAAAGCCAGGATTTGTCCCTGGAAGACCTTACCCTCTGATGAACGTGGCAAAGGAAGGTGCTCTGCTCTACCTCTTAGCTTTGGAGAGCTGGGGCATTGCCTGATGTAGGGAAGAAAAGAGGAGACTGCTCCCCTCTCCTCCCCCTCCTCCATGAGGGGCACCCAGGAAGGTGCTGCTTGCCCAGCTTCCTCAGGAAACTGTGAGAACAGAGCAGAAGCATCTTTGGATTCAGAACAGGAGGCACCAGGTGAGCAGATCGACAGACTGCATCAACTGGATACTGCATCAACTCACTTCGGCCTCATCTGCAGCAGGAATGCAAATCTTGGATGTGTTAGCAGGAACCTTGTCCATCATCAGTGTAGGTCCCAAGGAGGGCCCCTGCATTCCTCTGCAGGCTCCAGCACCTACCACAGGTTGACATCCAGATCAGATTTGAGTTAAGTTGCT
>JANHGN010010568.1:30305-47453 GCA_024605025.1 Megaceryle maxima | reverse complement strand
GAGGCTCTGAGCAACCTGGTGTAGTGGGAGGTATCCCTGCCCATGGCATGGGGTTGGAACGAGATGATCTTTAAGGTCCCTTCCAACTCAACAATTCTATGATATAATGCTATACAAAATCAAACAAGATTCTGACTGGTCTCTGCCCCAGTGATGCACAAGCATAGGCCAGTGATGGCAGAGGTCCCTGTGCCAAACTGAATGGAGACAATCCATGGACAAGCTATAGGAAAGGGACGGATGACTGTACTGCATGTGCAGTAAACCTAGTATCAGTTTAGAAATTTTGTCTGTGTTCATTAAAATAAAAGCTCATTAATTCAGGGGTAAAAAAGCTCAAAACAGCAGTATTTGTTACTGTGTACTCTAAAAGCACTAATCCAACATAGACCATTCAAACAAGGCTGCAAAGCACAAATATATTAATGGAAAATTGTAGATAAAAAAAATCCTGGAGAAGAAAGAAGAAAAACTCACCAGGCAACATATTAAGAAATATCTTCAACATATTAGAATTGAAAAGTGTCATGTATGCCAGATCCTCGTGACAGCTAAGGAGGATAGAAAGCTAAAAAGACAGCTAAGGAGGAGCAGGAAAGCTAAATTAATAGCATGTTATTGCACTTTCTATCAGGAAAAAAAACCCTGGACATTCATATACCAAGTGCTTTTGTTTTGGATACATAATGTGACATTAAGGGAGGTAGAAGGCCCTTCAAAAGAGATTAGAGAACAGCCTGAATGATTTAAATTGTATGTAAAAGGCTCAGAGAACCAGACAGTTCATCACAGCACTCCATGAGCTATAAAAAGAGAGCTCATACAGTAGGTTTATGATATACACATAAAGATGCCACTGTCTTTGAATGACAAAGTCAATTTGCTATCTAATATTATTCCACAGCAATCTCAATCCACCTCTCTGGGACACAAGCCCGTGTCATGCACTTCCAACACTGTGCCTGAAGTTTCCTTCTGTATCAGTCTTTGCAGGGCATCCATTCATGGATCAAGAATTGCTCAACAGATTTGTAAAAACAGGTACCAGCTGAGACAGATCATCAGTTCATGGGGAATTCCTCCAGCCTCAGTATGCAACTCACTGGTGCCCAATATGTTCATCAACACTCTGGCAGCAAATACAAACGTGCTGCTTGGAAAAGTTGCAGAAAATGCACAGATTAAAGTGATGGTAAAAAAATCACAGAATCGTTAAGGTTGGAAAAAAGCTCCAAGGTCATAAAGTTCAACTGTCTGCCTAACAGTATCATGACCACTAAACCATGTCCTGAAGTCACACATCTACATATTTTTTGAACATCTACGTATTTTTCGAACACGTCCAGGGATGATGACTCCACCACCTCCCTGGGCAGCCAGTTCCAATGCCTCACCACTCTCTCAGTAGAGAAATTTTTCCTAGTGTCCAATCTAAACCTCTCCTGGTGCAGCTTAAGCCCATTTCCTCTCATGCTATTGCTAGTTACTTGGGAGAAGAGACCAACACCCACCTCACTACAATCTCCCTTGAGGTACCGATAGAGAGCAGTAAGGTCTCCCTTCAGTCTCCTCTTCTCCAGACTAAACAACCCCAGTTCCCTCAAATGCTCCTCATAATCCACGTTCTCCAGACCCCTCACCATCTTCATTGCTCTTCTCTGAACACAAGCAAATCCATGTTTTTCTTACCCTGCAGCACCCAAAACTGAACACAGAACTCAAGGTGTGACCTCACCATTGCCAAGTACAGAGGCACAATCACTTCCCTAGTCCTGATGGACACACCATTTTTGATCCAGGCCAGGAAGCCATTGGCCTTCTTGTCCCCCTGGGCACACTGCTGGCTCATGTTCAGCCGGGTGTCCACCAGCACCCCCAGGTCCTTTTCTGCCGTGCAGCTTCCCAGCCACTCCTCCCCAAGCCTGTAGCATTGCCTGGGGTTGTTGTGGTCCAAGTACAGGACCCAGCACTTGACTTTGTTGAACCTCATCCCATTGGCCTTGGCCCATCGATCCAACCTGTCCAGATCCCTCTGCACAGAATCAAGACAAATCATTTATTTCAGATCACTCTCAAACATCTGTGTTTAATACAGTGAAATGCAGACTTATGCATCAAGGCATAAGACATTCAAGCCACAGGCACAGAGGTGGTACCACATCCTGCAAAATATTAATGTCAACTTAATACAACCTTCCCATTGCATTCTGTGGCAAGGAAGGCTCATGTAACTTGTGCATGCATAAATGGAAGCAATAAGAGCACATAAATCTGGGAGTTTTTTGCCAGTGTCTGGTTGTGCTGAGGCTGTGAAAGCAATACTGAATATATGCCAAAAAGAAGGAGGAGTAAATGGACAAGATATGGAAATAAAGCAGAAAACATATTTTATGACTAAAACACCACTCTCTTTAAATTATCAAGATAAGACCAAGGAATAATTTGATCAACGTGCATAAATAATGTATGCAGAAAAATGATGAGTGCTTCATTTGGACTTTTAAATCTAATAGAGCAAGGCCAAGTAAGGACCAATGAAACTAAAGGTCAGCTAAATCCCAAGTAGAAATAAGATGCAATCTGTGACAAGAGATGTGACCTGCCATGCATCATACTAATAAAAAAGGTCTACTTCTCCACATGTATTTGGGGAAAACAAATCTTGCTAAACACAAGTCTGACTGGCAAACACAGCCTTTTAGAAGTGAAATACCTTGGCTTCACGTGCAATGTGAAGAATCCCTTAGCTGGATCGAGATTACTTTCCTAAATGTGGCATGAATTAATGTAGTTTACTATACAAAGGCTTTCACACTGCACGATCATTTGGAAAGTGCCTGCATTTGAACCTTTTTTAGGTTCCTGTTAAGGTTTTGTGGATAGATATGGTCTCTGGACAGACAAAGGCAACGGTACAGGTACAGTGAGAGCTAATTGTCAGTGCTGTTAGATGGTATTTTGTACTGTACTCTGTATACTGCTGTCTTTACCTACAGCCACAATATGAAAGCACCATCATGGCCACTTAGTCTTGACTTAATGCCATAATTGCTTTGTTTTTCACTTGCTACAAATAAAATATTATGTGGAGAAATCCACTGGGTACAATGGCCCACACTCCTGGGTGTGCTAATGGTGAAGGATCTATTGGCAGAAGTCCTGACTGAGTAAATAATGCTCCTGGGAGGTTATATTATTATTATAACACTAACTGTTATGGTGCAGTATCTAAAAGCTTGAGATAGGACTCTTTTTATTAATGTAAGCCTACATTTAATACTAAAGAATACATAAATAATTGTCCCGTTATTAAATCTATTAAGAGAGCCAAGCTCTCTTACAAGCTCTCCTACAAGCTCAGTGTTTTCAAGTATAATTCACATCTAATGCCTTGCATAATCAAAATCTGATTGAAATGTCTTTCCTGGGAGGTGTTTAATGCCATCTCTACCCAGCTGTGCTGAGAACAAATCTGTGTATGTGTCTCTGCAGCAATTTGCTGTCACTTTCTTCTAACAGCCCTTTATAGATCAGTCTCTTTGAAGTCCCAACAAGGTCTGAAACGACATCCTGCACAGAACACTGCTGAGACTGATTTGAAGAATTGTGTAGAGATTTTGACTGTAAATACTTTCCTACTTGGAACTATAGGAGGAATTACTTCAATGCTTGGGTAAGCTACCTCTCTGTTAGAATGAGAACCAATTGATACAGAAGATTTGGTGTCACTTCTCTGAGTTCAATGGTTATTTATAATCTATTCAAGAACTACTATCCATTAAAAAAAAAAAAAGAGTCCTCAAGTTTTCTATAGCCACACTGAGTCGACTGAACTCATGCAACTGTTTTGGATATTTAGAATGGGCATTTGTTGCAAGCGTAGTCTTAGGTCCCATCGATGGTCAGCTAAAGTCCAAGTGGATTCACTGTTACTGTGTTTGGGCACATGTTCCACTTGTCTACTAGCTTAAAACTGGTTTTTTTCAATTTCCTTTATCAATGTAAGTCTTGGCACACAAAGAAATCTCATTTCAAGGCTTTGATTGCTACAGTTTCTAAATAACCATCATGTCATTCCTCCTAGAGACACAGTAGAAGACCTTGCTGGACAAAGTATTGTTTCTGGTCCAGTGGGGAGACCATTCTTTATAGGGCAAAAGAGTTCCTCATATGCAATAAAAGGTAATTTGTTTTCCTTCCTCTGAACTTCATCTACCGTGTGGAGCAACACCAGCCCTTCCTAGTGCATGAAAGTTCACTTTGGGGATAAAATCATGTGGCTGGTTAGTAAAACATCTGTGAAGATGGCTGACCACTCAGAAAGAATAGAAATAATAAACTATGCTACATGTATCATGCCTTTGAAGTTTGTTTCAACCCTACCTTGGGATAAATGGAAATCAGCCAAGTCAGAGGAAAGATTACAACATGAAACTGCATTTTTTATAAATCCACTTGTCTCCTCATCTCCCTTTCTGCATGTCTTCAGAGAGCTCTCTGGTACCCTTTGTCACCAGCTCCATTTGTGAGTAGCATCAGGAAAGGTCAGGCCTAGAAGAAAGTTTCCAACCTTTTGTGTAACAAAGACACACTGTGTTTTAGTAAAAGATACAGATGTCTTGGTAATTCAAGGGATAATTATTACCTGAAGGCACTACAGAGACATTTTATGAGCATCACATGGACCCTTCCCTAAACTTCCCAGGTCCAATGTAGGCTGCAAAACTGACTTCCCTAAGCGAGAGAGGTACAAATAAGCTTCATAAATATTAGATAGTATTTCTTTTCAAATATAGGTGTTGGGTTTGTTGTTTGTTTTGTTGTTGGTTTTTAGTTTCTCTTTTTTGTAATACAGCATATAAGAGGCTATATTAAAAATTACTTTTATAAAAAATCCAATGTGTTTGGAGGCAGGCAGGTTTTGTCATCAGGCAACGTGTGCTACCCCAATTCAGAAGAACCTCAGCCATTCTGTACTATGTACTTAATAACCACAGTTCCTTCACAACACAGAGGTTGGGTATTTACTGCATGCAGTTCATTCACCCCACTTCTAGCGATGCTAGAATGGTTTCCCTGTAGATTTTTTTACTGGTGACATGACAAGCCTGACCCTCCTTTCATAAGGTCCAGTTAAGTCTTTCTCCTTTTAGTTGCAGAGACATCTAAATAATATTCCATTTACTGTCTGCTTAGCTGAGGAGCTCACAAGTGATGTTCTCAGCTGACAGCAAGTTGTTATCTCCAAACCCATCAGTCATTGCCCTTGTGGGGAAATTGCTGTGTTTGCTCTATTGACCACACATTTCTGTGTGTGGCTCAAGCTGTCTGCCTCTCAATTTGGTCTCCCACAACAAAGGCACACTGGTGAAATGCTTGCTTTCTGTTCCTAACACATAGATCTCCACTGCATTTGTAATGCAGACGAGGTGATATTTGGCAGTTCCCCGATATTCAGCAGCTTCCTCTGTCTTCACTGCAGTTCTTCCCAAATGCATAGTTTTCACACCAGCCTCAGTTAATACCTGTTCTGATGCTGTTTCATTCTCTAAACCACAAAGCAGCTGTTTTCCATGCACCATTTGAACTGTACAGACAGGCCTATATAGTTCAACAGACACCAAATTGATTAGATAAGCCATTAGGCTCAAAGGTCTGGAGAGACATATGTCATCTAAGGCATCATTCACTTTTTTAAAGCCTTGCAGAATCAATTTCCAGCCAGCCAGACATACCTAAATGCAAAGTTGGAGAACGCACCAATCTATTTTTACCTCTTCCTAATGCATATCACCAGCACAGAGGAAGGAACTGTTGGCTGGGAGGTGCACAGGTATAATAAAAGACTTTAGGTGTTGCTAGGTGAAGCCAATTTTTATTTGCATTTATTTTGTGGAACAGCATATGGCAGCTTTTCACTAAGTCTGTGGTCAATCAGATTTCTAGGTACAGAGTAATTTATATGAGCATGTCTTTAACCTGCTAATCCTTAGGATAGCATATTTTTCAGCCTGGGCATGATGCTTTGCATTGGTGCCTGGAAGAGCTATCTCATTTTTCACTCATGAATCTGCCAAATTTCACAGCCTCCAGTGTAAACACAACCTGCAAATCACCTGGGAGTCCGGCTAAGGATGCTCTGTTTCATGACTCTGTGACTGGACACCTTTGCCTTCTCAAATCCATCTTCCCCATTTAATCACAATGCTTTTACTGTGAGACAGAAAGGGAGGCCCATCAGCTGCTTACTGGCAATCACCAAGAAGCCAAATGAATGGGCAGAAACACAGAGTGAACTATATCTGAAGAAAAAACAAGTTTTTCCTCTTCTCACCCAGAAAGAATATGAAGTAGTAAATACTTGGTCTGAAGGACAGATTAGGATTCCCTACTAGTTTTCTCCTTATTTTTTGCAGGACCACCCAGCATTTGACATGAAAGAAAGACTCCTGTAAATGCCCCAAAGGGTTATAAATCTTTGCTCAGAGAGGAACTGTTAAAAGAACAGAGTTGCTGCTAGAAGTGACAATGGGACTAGCCATGTGAGTAGAGACCAAGAAAATTAAGGAACTTGAGTGACCTAAGAAATTTTATTAAGGAAGATATTAAGAAAAAAGCCCTTCAAAAGCAAATTGTTTGAGCTGTTATGGAGAAACAGACCAAAGATGTATGGAATTTTGAGAAAGAGGCAGCATCAGTACCAACGTTCTGAGCCCATAACTGACCTCTGGCCATTCCTTCCCACTGCTATTCTGTAGCTTAGGGAGTACAGCTCAGCTGTATTTGAAGGAGGCCTGTCCACGAACCAGAGCAACACAGAGAATTAGCCCTATTCATCACAGTCTCCTGTAGCCCACCAGCAGAAGAAAATGGCCATCTGATAATCAGAGGCGACAGAATCCTTTAAGAGGATTCTTTCTGTTGTACTATTTGCAGTCACGCACTTAAATCCTTAGTGCTTTGTGTAAAATTTAGCTTTTTCCAAAATTGCTTATAAATTTTCTTCTGGATTGATCTGCAGTTTTTTGTTACCTGAACAAAACACTGCAAAAAGAAGTCATTAGTCTGATCTTGATCAATATTGTGCAGGACACAACAATGGCATGTGCAGAAAATACTATCTGCTCTTTGCAGGCGTCTTGCAAAGGTGTTCACCTGGATTATCTTCTGCCTTGCATCAGGATAAATCCTTAAACCATGACAGCTGCAGGCGTATACATTGCTCAAGATAAGGGCAGCACAGGCAAACTATTAAGATCTGTAATTTTCTGACCGTCCCAGGCAGCTCCGTGCATGGAGTGGCACAGCTCCTGCCTGGAAGTTGCCCTGCCTGCTCTAGTTGCCCTGCCTGGAAGTTGCCCTGACCAGCTCTACTTGCACCCCATGAGCTCGGGCTGACCAGTCCCATCTCTAGTGGGGATGCCCACAGCCAGCTTCAGAGACCTTGGTAAAACAAAAGGAAGCAAAACTGGGTTTATGGACAAGGTCTGCCACAGACTACTGACTCAAGTGGAGAAAATGAGGAAGCAGCTTCTTAAGCAAGTAACTGTAAAGAAGTAGAGAAGAAAGTTGTTACTATTTGGTATTTCAGCTTAGGAGACACAGAAAAATCCCATGCTCCCTATGCTGAAACATACTTAGAGCTTTCTGAAACTGTAAGTGGTAAATTCTTAATGGGAGAATTGCACCCAGTTTAACCATCTCGCCGTAATTCTGTGACAGGCTTCCTGTCCTCTGGTTCACACAAACTGATCACTGAGGTAAAAATGTTATTTTTATGTACAGGCCAACACAAGCATCCTCCACAACTTCTATACAACAGTTCCTCCAAAAGGTTTGTATTACGAGTACCTAAAATTAACAAGTAGCAGACAACAAATAAATACTAACTCATATGTGTTATAGGGGTAGTGCCACTGAAAGGTAACAAAATGAAAGGGTACATAATTAAATTGTGGAATGCACAATTTATCCTCCCCAGACATGGATCCTGGTGGGCAAGGGCTGCTCTGGGACAGGCATTAGGCTAATGGAGCCACGAGTTTACCAGGTTCACTTTCTCTGTCCCACACACCACCTGGTCAGTGACAGCAGACATTATTAGGAGCTGTCACCTCCAGTCTCAGGTGTGGAGGCTGCCTAACACCATCCTTGCTCTTTCAGGTTGCTCAAGAAACCTTCGAGCTGACTATGAGAAGAGGGTGCAGGCAATGACCACCAGCAGAAGTACCCCTGCAAATGAGATTGATTTTAGTAAAAATATTTTCTTCTGTCTGGTTGTCAAAAAACCTACTCTCTGGAGATGCTGGAGGATGCAGGTTTCTGAGGTGAACTCATTACCCCCAGGACTGAGGAAAGCTTCCAGAGGGTAATGAGCCGCAATGCCTGATATGAAGTAGATGTGCACACAAATTTGACATTTACCTGCTATTCATGTGTTTGATTTTGAAATGAAGTGAAAAAATGCACAAATATCAAATGTGCCTGACAGCCAACATCACATATTGGCGGTGACTTGAAGTATAGCCTGTTCCTTTGTAGCACCTGCTATTCCTGTCCAGTGGTGTTATCCCCCACATACTCTTTCTTGATGCTGATTCCCTCCTTTAAGGCAAGTATGCATAGCCAAAAGCCTGGATCAGCAGGATGCTGACACGTTTTGATACAAGCATCCTTCAGCACCAGAGAAGCAACACAGAAACAAGATGACATTCTTCCTGATTGTGGAATCCTCAACAAACACTACATTCTTTTTACTTAGCTATGGCAGGAGTATCCTGCTTTACTTTCAAAGTTAACGAGGCATAAGGGAACAAATTAAAAATATATTTATTCTGGATCATTTTTATGACACAGTGATAGCCAAATCCATCTGCAACTTGCCCACTTCTGCCAGTGTGCTCCTGAAAAGCAGAATAGCTTTGAAAGACAGAAGCTTCAGAGAGAGCCAGCAATCACAGGATTCCCCTAAACCCAGGTCAAACCTTGCACTCATCAACTCTGAGTAAAGTGGTTTCAGTAAACCTGAATCAGGTACCTAGAGCAATGCAGGTTTCCCATCAATGCCAAGACAAAGCCTTTTACTTTGATCTGACTGATGTTTCTGAGTCAACTGAGACTAGACAAACCAAACTCCAGTTCCCACATACAAATGCTGACCCAACATCTGTCACACAACATGCTTTGTGCCAATAGCCTTTATTTTGGTTAGACTATCCCAAATAGAGAAAATTACTCATGCAAATGAGGATGTGAACTTTCTTACATTCACTTGAGTTGTTCTGATTTCAGGCAAGTTTTTTGTGATGCCCAGAATGGGGCAAAAAGAATTTGCTATATATTAAGCGTATCTTCATTTACTAGCCTTACGAGCTAATTCTGTTATTTAAGAATGCAGTAGATATTAGAACAGAGATACTGAATATCACACAGGATAGCACAATCAAATACATGGTAAGGTATAGAGTATTCATAAAAGGATCAGAAGACAAAATGCCAGAATACCATCCATGTGCTGGTGGGCAGAACACATGGAATGAATGGGTAACTGTGACTAAGTCATTAGGATCATTTAATTGGTTTGCAAATATCACCGTGCCAAATCAAAGCAGCTATCTATTATTTGCCCACTAGCCACACATTATTTTCCTTCATTACTCAACCTGCTTCAGTTAGATCCTATATAAACTTAAAACTATGGAGAAAAAAAAAAAAATACAGCCTGTATGGAAAATTGTTGTGGGATTGCAAAAGACATAGAGCTTGCCAAAGAAAATGAACTCTAAAAACTGTTTTCCTTGTTTATGTGTTCTCTCCAGGCCCTCTTGTTTATGTAAGGGCTCACTATATGATCAAGTTACCTTGCGTCAGCCAGGCTGTGGTAATTGTCTGTGTGTGCACTTTTGGCCCGTAGCAAATGCAAGAAAATTTATCATATTTTAAGGCCCTTTCACCACAGGCAAACCTAATGCAACCCTCTTATGTTCCCCATGGGGTGGAATCATCCTCCTAACTCACACACAGTGACACGCGACGTCCCAGGAGCCTTACGCTGTGTCCGAGACCCAAGCTTATGGAATGCAGCCTAAAAGGCATCTGGGACCTCAAGTATATTGTCCAGGCACACAAATGAAGCACTTACCTGCCATGCCTCAACCTTCTTAATGTCTGCACAGGATCCGTTAGTGAAGAGTCCTTTCCCAGGGGTACAGGTGTATATATCCTGCAAGGCATGGGCGATAGAATACACTGCCAAATACACGTTATAGGATATCCGCAAGTGCGTGTAGTCCATGTATGGTGTCTCCACACTGGTGATGTTCTCATCCCCTGTGCATGGAGGTCGGAAGGCAGCTGTTCCATTTCCAGTTCCCGGTCCCTCTTCATGAGCCTTGTGGAAAGAAGTTGAAGCTGGAGAATTTTTGGACCCATCAGGGAGATAGCAGTTAAATGTCTCCTCCCAGAACTCCTTGGCAAAGCCGTTGTTGTTGGACTTCTTGGGATGCACCTTCTGCAGGAACTCACGAAAGCCTGGGATCTGTCCTGCCTTCAGTGCAAAGCCAATGGTGCTGCCAATAACACGGAAGAACTCTGGCATGGCTATCAGGGAAGAGCTGGCCCAGGCCTCACTTGCCAGCCATATCTTGCCGGTGATGTTTCTCCTGACAATCTCTTTGATGAGAGGCTCCAGGTCTGGGCCACTGGAGAAAACAACAATCACCCTTGCTGTAGAGTTCTGGATGACCTCCACCACCTGCTGGATCTCCTCTTCATCCGAATACTGGGAGATAAGCTCACTAAAATCAATGCAGATATCTCTCTCCTCTGCCTCCTCCCGAAACTTTTCAATCCCTGGCCGGCCATAGTCATCATCAGCTGCAATTGTTCCTACCCAGTTCCAGCGAAAGTACTCGATGATGTCTGCCATCGCTGTGGCCTGGTGCTCATCATTGGGGATCGTGCGGAGGAAGGACTTGAACTGATTCTTATTGCTCAAGAGACGACTGGATGAGGCATAGCTGACCTGTAAGAGCACAGTAAACAAACCAAACATACCATGAAGTGAACTGCCTGGGAATAAATTGCCTACATTTATCTAACATTGCTGACAAGCTGTGTAAATTCAGATGGGATGAAGAGAGAGATGAGCACCACAGTGGCAGCCATGCACTCTTAGCCTATGGTTGCACGAGATCGACGCTGAGAGACTGTATGTTCTTGTAGGTGTGACTGTCTTACAGAAGCACACATACAGGAGCAGCTGCTCGATCCCAAGAGGTTGGAGCACGCTCGCATCCACCTGTAAGGTCAAGGATCTGGCTTGGAGGAGTGTCAAAGGGGTGAAGCCACAGGTGGCATACACACAACTTGATGCACTTCCTGACAAATCCAGAAACAAGAAGAATGTACCTTTTAGATAAATGAGGGCAATGCACATAACTGAGCTAAGTGCAGGCTTCCTCTGTTCTGAGACAGACATGAGGCAGTGGGCTGGTGCTGCCATCCTGAACTTCTCTGTTTGCCTCTTCTTGCCTCACACCTCTGTCCCTACCCTTAAGCAGGCTCCATCAGGCACCATATTTATGACATATACAATCCCTGACAGTTGAAGGAGCTTGGGATGTGTGTCAGACACCCTGCCCTTGTGGCGTGTTACAATAATGCTGGTCAGTACTACCTTAGCAATATTCCCTGATTGCTGGCCAGAAACAGCAAAGCAGCCAGTAGGCATTCCACATTCCATGATCCACCATGTTTTACAGTTAAAGTGGGATTTTATTTCCTTCTCTAAAGCTGTCAAGATGTACTTTTTATTTCCTAATCAGAACATGTGCCATATGCTCTTAAAATACAGTTTGAATTTTCTACAAGTAGGAAGTAAACCAGAAAACCTAGAAGAGAATAGTTTAAAGATCTGGAGAACTTTTAAAACTCACTTATCTTTGCATTTTGAGATTGGTACCTGAACTGTTTAGGACTGGGTCTCAACTGAAAAAGTCTTCTATAAACAGTTTTGTACCAGGTGGAAATTTACAGAAACTCTCATCTTTTTGAAGGCTGGCATTTAATGAGAACAAAAAAAAGGAGGTTTCCTAGTGCAGTTTCAAGGGCCATGGAAGCAAACTCTCCTTTCACAGAGTTATATTCTCTGGACAGGCTCCTGCCCAAGTGTTACTCTCATCTTCTATAACCTATTGCCAGGAGGTACTGGCAAGGTGCCCCACTCCTGGGAGGTCCCCCACTCTCACAGGTGCTGTAAGGGTACACTGAGGTGAAATGCTGAGAAACGGAACAGAATTCATAACATTTTTGGTTTCTGTGTCAGCAGAATGAGTAATGAGCCTTACTTTAATTGTAAAACATACCTCCAGCTTCTACTGAAATGCAAGGTCTGTTAAGCATGGATTTGCTAATGGCCTTGCTGTAAGTGGCAGCAATAACGTGTAGTCCAGTGCTTCCCAACAACTCCAAGTTTAAAAGCCTGCTTTCAGTTGTCATACTTCAACCACCTGGATGAGATTTTGTTCCTCCTGACATCTACTAATACCTGCAACCTCTAGATAAGACTACTGCCTCATAGAACAAACACTTACTCGCTGTTCAAAGGGAAAGTCTGAGATCTGCAAACATCTCACCAACCCTTCTTGGCTGCCCTTGTTCACCTGGTAATGTGATGTTTAAATCAACAGTACACCCATCGCAGTGTTTATTACGCGTCACCTTCCAACGCTACTCCACACAATACCTAGATAGCACGTTTTGGTCTTAGCTTAAACCATTCTTGCCCTGTTCAGAGACCAACTGTCCATTTTTTTTTCAGACTCATGTGAGGGAGTCAGACTGATAACATTAAATAGACAAGATATATCACTGTGTGCGAGGCAGTCAAGAATCCTTCCTTCTTTTTGTAGTGCAAACGGGAATTGGAGCCCTGACTGCTCTGAAGTATCCTCTGAGGACATACTGTGTGTGCAGTGTGACACAATCTTATTACAAGGACTCTTATGAATTTTGGCACCTGTATTTATTTTAGAACAGGAATTGGAACTGTTAGGCTGTACCAGGCAACACAGAAATGGATAAGGCCAAGCCCTTTTCCCAAATTTGTCTTCTGTGTGGAAATCTAAAATCAAAAGCAGCAACATTAAGATATAATATGCCAGCCTCATACTTTGCTTAGGGTCTTGGCAGTGCAATGGGCTTGTTAAACAAAAAGATGGGACCACAGATGCCGGTGCTGGCCCCAGTAGAGTCAACAGACAACAAGAATGATGTTGCAACACAGGAGCAGGCACAGCTACACCACCACAGAGATGACCCCAGGACAAGGGGAGGTGTACACATGTGCTTTCACAAACCCTGTTTTGGAGGCCATAGGACAAAAGAAAGGCAGGTCAGCCCAGAATAAACCTTCACAGCACCTGATCAGCATATGCAAAAACTGTACAGATCACCTACCTGAATGATCTGAGATGCTGAGAGACCAAAGAGTAGCAGTGAGTCGCTGAGCTCTGGGGTCTGTGGGAGTTGGGAATGACTAGACAGTGACCATGGTGAAGTAGCATCACAACTAACTTGTCAAGGCTGGCAACTGCCAATGACTGGCCTAAAATAACCATGTCCACAGACTAAACCAGTCTAGAAGCCTCTAGTCCTTCTAGACTAATTTGCTGTTGGCTGAATGTTGTTATTGGCTGCTTGGTAATCTTTGTGTTCAGAGGTTGCAAATTGCTAACAAAACATTCTTCTATCATAAGGAAATCCCCACATTTTGTTGTTTTTCTCCTTGAGGTCCTATTGGAAATGGCAATGATTACACAATCTTTGTTCACTCTCTGCAGAGCAGAGAGGCAGGCCACTTCTGTACCCTAGACAAGAGAGGTGAAAGCGTACCTGAGGTATGTAAAAGAGTCCCAGCAGATTTGCCACAGCAGTAGAGATGCCAGAGCCTGTTGCCCCCACGACTGCAATGGTGGAAGGGATATGTTCCGAGCAGTTGCAGAATTCATCCAGGTTCAAGGAGTCTATCTTGTTCTGGGCCACAAAACTCAGTGTGGCCTCCAGAGCTTTAGAGACTGTATTGCAAGTGTCAAATATCCTGTATCCCAGGGTCATGTTGGGAAGGAGAGTTGGGCTACTGTTTATTTCTTCTATGGCAAAGATCATAGCCTGGAGCCAGCGGAAGCCTCGGAAATTATACCTGGGGGATCAAAAATAAAAATAAAACAGGGTGAGGAGAGAAATAGAGGAGAGGAGACCAGGACTGAGACAGAGTGAAAAATTCCAAATACCAAAGGCAAAAGTAGCTTATGCTATTTTTTGCATCCTACTAAGTTTGGAAAGTTTTGCTTTTATCTTCAGTGATTACAGTAGAGGTGTGCATATTCTACAAGGTTTTCTTCTGGTTTTCAACTCTTCAGCTTGGGAGATCACTTCAGAGATCATGAAGATGAAGAGATTTTTTCCAAGTCCCCTAAAGTCTGGGAAAGTTGAAAGAGCATGCCTGGGGTGTTTGCCCTGGCCTGCCCCTTCTGCTCAGGACCCAAAACCTGGATTTCACGATTCCTGAGCAAACACTTGACACAAAGCTACACCTACAGGGTTTCCATGCAGGCTTCTCTGACATGTTTCTGAATGCAGATGGCAGTGTCTGCTAAGCCTGTGCTGAGCATGCTACTGCCAGGGACCTGGGCTCAGGGATACTCGGTGCGTCAGCTCCTCATGGCTCTAGGCTGGCTGAGCAAGCTGAGACAGCACTGGCATGCTGCTGGGGGCATGGGTGCCTGGGAGCTCTGCTCAGGGAAGTTTGGCCTTACATCAAACACTTCACGTTGTGAGAGACCACACCGTCAACCTGTTGATGCCAGAGAAGAGAAACAAGCTATAAATACAAATCCCAGCCTAACTTTCTAACTTGTTAATGAAATGCTTCAGTGCTTTCATTGAAAGAGTAACTTTTCTCATTATTATAGTGCTCTCATACATTTGCTTTAGACATGAGCTCAGAAGCTGCCACCAGAGCTTGGCCTTTGAAATTGTGTATTTTGAAGCCTCCTCTGTTCTCTAAAATGGAACAGCCAAGTTTTCTGACTGTCCCTCAGCTGTGCATGGAGCTAACCCAGAGCCACGGAGTGGTAGCAAGTGCTGCAGGACCTCAGAGTCCCTGTTTAGAGCATCACACAGGCTGGCAGTGAAAGAAACTAATGCAGGGTAACCACTTATCAAGAAAAGAGAGAAGCTTTGTTGAGGAAAGCAGCAGGAAGAAAGTAGCTTTGATACAGGTTATTCTCAAGTATTACTTACTGTGTTTTCTCCTGTAAAAGTGGCACGAGCAATCAGTTGTGTGCCTGTGAAGCTGCCATGCTTTAGGGTAATTTGGCTGGAATGGCAGAGTTTTCAATGAACTGAAACTTGCCCTTCCTTGTAATGCACTATGGGTCAGTGCAGCAGTTAGTTTGCAGTTCTGTGTTGAGTGGCAGCAGAAAACAGGAAAGTGTTGAAGCTGTTACACTTGAGATCCATTGGGAAAACTGATGGGCCTCAGAGCTGGAAGAGCCTGAGAAAATTAGCCTGCCCAAGAACAGATTCTATATGAAATGGTAAAATTTAGGTTTCATGAACATCATTTTGAAATTGAGAGATGTTTCCATCACCAAGGTGAAGATTTCTAAAGTTAAGCTTAATAAAAACACAAACTTTAATTCTCTGAGATTGCTTACAAAGTTGATGTTAGCTATGTCTGATTTCTTCAAAGTCCAGTGAATGCAGCCATTACTTCCATTCCAGGAGTTCTACCCGATTCATCTGGATCACAATTTATAAAGATAGCACATCTAAAGTTTTTCTTTGTCTGAAAAAAAAATCATTTATTCAATTTGATTTCATCTGCTGCAGACATCTTTGGCCAGCTTCCAAATGAAGGTCATAGAATCACAGAATCAGAATACCAGGTTGGAAGGGACCTCAAGGATCATCTAGTCCAACCTTCTGCTCTTGAGGTTGTACCTCGAAGACCAGGCAGCACAGTTTCAATACAGACCTCTGCAAGTCAAAACGTTTCAGGCCAATAAAAATCCTTAGTTATAACTTATGACCAAAGGGACAGCTAACTTTTTCAAGATCACTCTTCAGGAGATGGACACACTTTAGAACACAGGAGCTGTTACTGTTAGAAGTCATTTGGTCTCTTAGAATTTTTTTTTTTTTTTGCTTTAGTTTCAAACCATTATGGAGTGAGATGCAGTGGAAGATCTCTGAAATAAAATTCTCAGAGTGAATGAGGCAGTAAGAGTTGTGTACAGAAAAAAGACACTGTCTCACCTGGTCAGTAATGCTCCCTGGAATGAAGGGCAGCAAGGAAGGGTTTAGTGACACTTCTTAAAAAAGTTAATCGTGTTTACAGATATTTTTAATTAAGATGAAAATAAAATTTGAAGTAAGGAACTATATTCAGGCTTCTCATGTAGAAGAGAAAGCATTTTCAATATTTAAAGGGAAGACTGCTGAAAAGATGGGAAGTTCACAGGTATCACTATACTACTGTGAAAAGCTTCACACATTCAAATAACTATAAAAGTAAATTCAAGCCTGCTCACATTAAATTATACTGGTGAGTATGACACCAAATGATTTTCCCTGCTTCACAGCAATCTGACCTCATTGGTTTTAGATGCCACAAGGTGGTATCTTCAAAAGCAGTGAGAACAGGACTGTATTCCCCTTGAATTCAAAGCAAATATCTGCCATTTAAGTCTGTAAATGCAAGCTAAGGCCCATGAGACACAGCTGCTTTTATTTTCCTTTCTGACATATGCTCCTGATGAATGTTTATTTACAGCATAAGACATGTACTAGAGGTACCTGAGTTTAGACTGGATTTATTTTGGAGGGGAAGAGATGGTAGGGGATGTTTTCTGGGAGCTAGACTCTAAAATGTCTTTGAAATGCTTTTGATAATTTACTTCAGGGGTGGGAGTCTGGGCAGGAGACCAGCACTTCTTGTCAGCTGCACCTCTGCTGACAGCAGCATCAGGAGATCATAGAATCATAGAATGGCTTGAGTTGGAAGGGACCTTAAAGATCATCTCGTTCCAAACCCCATGCCATGGGCAGGGACACCTCCCACTACACCAGGTTGCTCAGAGCCTT
>JANHGN010010568.1:11638-30205 GCA_024605025.1 Megaceryle maxima | reverse complement strand
GAGCTGGATGCAGTACTCTGGGTGGGGTGTCACCAGAGCAGAGTAAGAGGGACAGAATCACCTCCCTTGACCTGCTGACCATGCTGCTTTTGATGCAGCCCAGGATACAATTGGGGCTTTTTGGGCTGCCAGGGCACATTGCCAGCTCCTGTTCAGCGCTTCATCAACCAGCAACCCCAAGTCCTTCTCTGCAGGGCTGCTCTCAATCCACTCATCACCCAGCCTGTATTTGTGCTTGGGATTGTCCCACCCCAGGTGCAGGACCTTGCACTTGGGCTTGTTGAACTTTATGATGTTGGCATTGGCCCATCTCTCCAGCCTGTCAAGGTCCCTCTGGATGGTATCCCTTCCCTCCAGCGTGTCAACTGCACCACACAGCTTGGTGTTGTCAGCAAACTTGCTGAGGGTGCCTTGATCCCACCTGTCCATGTTGCCAACAAAGATGTTAAACAGCACCAGTCCCTGTCCCAAAACCTGAGGGACTCCATTCATCACAGGTCTCCATTTGGACATTGAGCCATTGGTCACAACTCTCTGAAAGTGGCCATCTAGTCAATTCCCTATCCACCGAGTGGTTCATCCATCAAAGCCATGCCCTTCCAATTCAGACACGAGGATGTCATGTGGGAGTGTCAAACACTTTGCACAAGTCTAGGAAGACAACATCAGTTGCTCTTCCCTTATCCTCTGATGCTGTGACCCCAACATAAAAACCCACCAAATTTGTCAGGGAGCATTTGCTCTTGGTGAAGCCAGCTTGGTTGCCACCAACATCCTCGCTTTCCACATGCCCTAGCAAAGTCTTCAGGAGGGTCTACTCTATAATCTTACCAGGTATTGAGGTGACACTGACTGGCTTGGAGTCCCCCAAGTCTTCCTTATCCCCTTTTTTGAAAATGGGGGTGATGTTTCCCCTTTTACAGTCAGCAGGAACTTCACCAGACCTCCCTGACTTGTCAAATACAATGGAAAGAGGCTTTATATGATCAGGAGAAGAGGATCAGATGGGATAGAAACAAACACACCTCACTCTGTCTTCTCCAGCACCTGATAGAGCTTCAGACAAGGTCTCATTTTGTTAAGTGACAGAGTGATGTATCCGTACTGTAACACAGATACGGTCAAATGAAGGCAGTGCCACTAAACTAGACTAAATGAAACAAGATTTAATGATTCCTTCAATCCCTGTGAATGGAAATTGTGTGGATAAATTCTCTCCCACTGTACTGTAAGACCCCAGGAAGGGGATTCAGAATAGGTTCTTTTTGGCTTGGTATGTACATGAGAGATGGGTAAGTGCAGCCTTTGATTACACCAGGTTACACCAATCCAGCTGACTGCCTGTGCTATGCTGCTGCTGTGAATAATACAACTTGTCACCGGGATGCTCTGTCAACCATGCAGAAATTTGACTGGCAATTTTCATGAAGAAACTGCAAAGGATTTGCTAACAGAAGCAAACTTTTCATTCAATTTCCAGAACCTTTAAATAGCCATAGATATTCTCTTGGTGGAAAATAGCAGCCTCCAAAACTTATTTTCTGCCATATTACTTTACAGGTACATAGGCATAGTCTTGTATTTTAATATTTCTGAGATGTGTACTATGAAAAGTGGCCATTACACTCTAAATGAGAGTTTAATGTAAAAAATTCCATGTCCAAAGGTGCAGATAGGAATTTTTATTTATACTCAGTTCTTCAGAGGTTCCCCTTCTGGTTCCTGTCTGAGTACACAATCCACTGATCTTTCTGTTTCCAGGAAGGAGCACGAACAGCAAAAGGGAAATCAGAAACAATTCCTCCACAAATCCTCACTTTAATTGTCACACCTGCAGGAGGCAGATTATCTTTGCAGCAGCTCAGTTTGCTGGGCTTTAAACTCAGTAGATCTTAGGGATATCAGTAGAACTCACAAGATCTCACTGATTCCTGCAGGTTTCTTTCTAGCTGATGTAAATGTGTCTGCAAGGAGTGCTCAGGATGGCTTAAATGTCTCAGTCAGTGTTACATACAGAGGGTATATGAACTAAGTGACACAAGCTCCCTGCATGGTTTAAGCTCCCCATAGCTCCATCCTCTGTTTGTTTGCCTGGTGTGGTTTGAACAGCTCTTACTGTCTGGGTCCAGCAGGGAAATTAGTCCTGATCCCTGCTGGTCTCCATAAAAGAATGATTCACGGCCTCATGAGAATTCATGACTTTCATTTAACACTTGCAAGGCACTCAACTAAAAGCAATAGAATTGGAAAGAAAAGAAGTAAGGTGAAAGCTCTAAATACAGCTCTCACTACCCCATATCTGATAGGTACTTTTATTCAGGAATGGTGGCAAAGGCTGCACGTGCCTCTTGGCTCATGCCAGTACTCCTCTTTCTCTAGCACTTGTATGCACATACTAATTTCTCTGTCCTCTCTAGATTTCCAGTACATTAATTACATGTTATTGCTGCTACTACCACTGCTATTACTAAGCTATGCAAAGGGGAGACCTCCAGTCGTTTGCTGGATTCCTGCAGTCAGTAGGTATAACGAGTTGCTTACACTCTCACAAACTGAGACCATGGGTAAGGGGAATTGCACAGACTGAAGATTAAAAAGTAAAAAAAATAGAATTCAGACAGTGGGTGGAAAAGAAAGAGGAAAAGAAAATAATTTGGCTTTAGGGAGGAAATTCTAAATATCATGTTATCTATTCAGTTCTGCAGTGGGATTAGCAAATACATCCACGAGGGGTGGAATTAAAATTCTCTGTTCTTTCAGATTGACAAACAGACTCAGTGAGCTAAAGTGTGCCAGACCCATGCTCTTTGAAGTCCTGTGCTATGACACAGGGAAGATGTCTCTCTGCAGTTTCACAGCCTGAAAGCCATGTCACAGTGCAGGACACTGGCTAGACTGCTGAGGAGCATACTGGAAATACACATGAAGTATGTGACACCATATTGGTGACACCGTATCTCAGCTCACTAAAGATACACCTTCACTGCAAAGAGTTCATTACAATAAGAGGAAAACATGGATATGGCCCATCTGTGCAATAATGCTAACAATAATACTAACGAGACTACCACCACCAGGTACTAATCTACCTGAAATCAAGAAAGGACAGAGGAATCAGGTTATGAATAGGCCTCTGTGGGTGCTGACAGGGGATGGGTATCAGGGGTTGCTTGTGCTGTGCTCAGCCTCTGCCTCCACTGCACGCATCAGATAGGCATCAGCAAATGTTGTTAAGGAAACTTGCTGCAACAGCACCTGAGGCATACAAAGACAGAAGGTGTATTTATATCAAATGTGGGATAGTTGATTGCTTAAACAATAAACAGAAATGAAATTGCTCTTTCTGTACTCTTATCTGACATTTGGTGTGGTAAAATGATGAGTAAGTTTTCACTTTGGACTCCACAGCTCGGTGTTTAATGTATTTTCAATAGAAGCAGCACAAAAAGAACAGAGAAAAGATCATTACTGTTCCCTTTTCCTTTTGCTGCTGAGTTATGGATATAGTTTTCCAAATAATCATGTGCAAGGTACACACAGTAGGTTCAGGACAGCATGTATGCTAAGCTGGGGAGAAAAGTGCTGTGCCACAAGAGTATGAAGAGTGCAAACTGAAAAATTGGTGAGAAAACTGTCTTACCCACTTTGAGAAGCCCTGTTTGGGAGCATAGGTATGGAACTGAACACAGCTAAATGTGGGGGGAAAACATCTGAACAGCACAGATCGGGTTGAACAGTCCTCAAAAGAAAGACACATTATCTTAGATGGTTTGGTATTGATTTTCAGAAGAGACTGGGGCAAACCACCCACAGGGTTTCAGTGGGACCTTTAGGTCTTTTCTTGGTTTCAAAGCAAGGAGCTTTTCATATGGTCTGATGACTTGCTGCTCCTGCTGCCTAATGGAGAAGAGTATGAGGAAAGAGAGAGGATTCCCATACTCCTAGACTATGACCTGGGTCTAATTTTCTTATGTGATATGAGACACATTTTCCTATGTAATAAAGAGAATAAAAGCTGTACCCAGCCATCTAAAAAAGGGACATGTATAAAAACAATCAGCCTCAACTTTTAAAAGATTCATCAGTACAGGAGAAGGCTCAGAGAATCATAAAATAATCTAGGTTGGAGAAGACCTTTAAGATCATCAAATCCAACCATTAACCCTACTCTACCAAGTCCACCACTAAGTCATAACAACAAGCAGCATATCTGTATGGCTTTTAAACATATCCAGGGATGGTGACTCAACCACCTCCATGGGCAGCCTGTTCCAATGCCCAACAACCCTTACAGTGAAAAAAGTTTACTAATGTGCAGTTTAAACCTCCCCTGGTGCAGCTTGAGGCCGCTCTCTCTTCTATCACTAGCTACTTGTGAGAAGAGACCAGCACCTACCTCTCTACAGCATCCTTTGAGATGGTTTTAAAGAACAAGAAGATCTTCCCTCAGCCTCCTTTTCTCCAGACTAAATAGTCCCAGTTCCCTCAGCTGCTCCTCATAAGACTTGTTCTCCACACCCCCTCATCAGCTTCATTGCTCTTCTCTAGACCCACTCCAGCAACAAAACGTCTGTCTTGTACTGAGGTGTCCAAAACTGAACACAGTACTCAAGGTGTGGCCTCACCAATGCCGAGTACAGAGGGACAATCCCCTCCCTGGTACTGCTGGCCACACTATTTTTGATACAGTCCAGGATGCCATGGGCCTTCTTGCCCACCTGGGCACACTGCTGGCTCATGTTCAGCCGCTTGTCAGTGAACACCCCAGGTCCCTTTCTGCTGAACAGCTTTCCTGCCACTCTTCCCCAAGCCTGTAGTATTGCCTGGGGTTGTTGTGGCCCAAGAGCAGGACTCCTCCCTTGGCATTGCTGAAGCCCATATAACTGGCTAAGCCCATATTACTGGCCTCAGCCCATTGATCCAGCCTGTCCAAGTCCCTTTGAAAAGCCTTCCTACCCTCAAGCAGATCAACACTCTCACCCAACTTGGTGTAAATGTAGTGAAGGTGCATTCTATCTCCTCATCAAGATAAAGATGTTAAACAGAAGTGGTCCCAATACTGAGCCCTGAGGAACACCACTTGTGACTGGCTGCCAGTTGGATTTGACCCCATTCAGCACAACTCTTTAGGCCTGGCCATCCAGTCAGTGTTCTTAGAAGAGGAACAAGAGCAGTCAAAGGTATGGGGCAGATTTAGTACAGATTTGCCCAGGTACAGCCACACTTACACCTCTCTAGTGGATTTCCTAGCCTATGAAAGTTTTTGACACTACAGTATTGGGGAGATTTTACTTTGGGATGAAAATGAGCCTTTTTTTAATTATTTTTTTATTGTGTGACCAGAAAATGAGAGTTGAATTACTCCATACTAGCCAATTGCCCAGAAACTCAAATGGGATATGAAAGACTCTAGCTCATGACTTGAATGTATTGGACCCTTAGAGTCAGCATGCAATAACCCTGCCACAGGCTACTACCCAATCACGGAGTCTACAACCAAAAAGGACCACTGCAGTTGAGTTGGGAGGTCTCTGTACAAGGCCAGCCAAAGGAATTTTCTGACTAAATACTGCTTAAAATAGAAAATCCTTTCAGGAAAAATATCTGTTCTCAATTTAACATGTACCAGTAACAATGAATACACATAGACAGTCGATGGACTAATTATTTTCAGCATTAAAATCTGACAACCAGTCTCAAAAAAAATCTTCTCAACCCAATCTCTTTTGAATTAAACCTTTCCTGGAAATGGACATTTTCTGATAAAGATGTGTCTGATGAAGGAACTTCCAGTCATCTCTGGCCCAATTATCCCCTTGTTCCTATTGTAGCTGCTACTACCTCTGTAGCTAGATCTCTGACCTTCGTTAAGGATTCTCTCTCCATCTGCATTATACTATCAACTCACAATTTATCCAGGTCCTTGAAGGAGAGCAGCAAAGTGACACAAATGCCTGCCCCTTCAGTCAGCTCCACTCCTTTGCACCTGCAGCTTCTTGGTGCAAGACCAAGAGGAACACAGATTTTACCAGTCAAATTTCAGGTGGATGATGCATTTTAGCAGTTCAAATGCCACCAAGAAGGATCTCCAGTTGTGTCCTTAAAACAGCTGGTCTGGCTTTTCAGGATTTTCCTGTTGTTGTCAGTGCTACCTCGTTATCAGATCTGTTGACAATCATACACTTGTACTTGGGGGGGAACATTATCCTGTGATCTGTTCTAAGAATGTGACTATGTCAAGACTATCACCAGGGTTGACCCAGCACTGATACTCACTTTTTGAAATATCTGCACTGTCCTGCCTGCCACCTTGAGCAGGTGAAGAAGACAATGGAGCTGAAAACATCCGTTGCTTTTCAGCATTCCACTCCTAAAATGCTGCATCTGAGAGAGAACTCAAATGCTGAAAATCTGGCAGAGCTTCTTGCTCCATGAAGCAGATTCCACATACATACACATTCAGTTCTTTACTTTCTTGTGCATGCACAGAAGCCAAAAGAACCCCTGCTTATTTACACTTCTTCCTGTGTGCTCCCTATAAGATCCTCTGAGGATGGACTCATAACCTAGATGGATGTGTCTTGCTCTGCCTCAGTGGGGAACCACACCTGAAATCTGTAAGCATAGCAGGAATGCTGTCAGTCCTTCTTCATTGCCACAAACTGCATTAGATCCCCAGTCTAGGATGAGATGTTCAAATAATTCCAGATACACACTTTTCCACATATGATTACAGAAGATGTCCCATAACACTGAAGTGTTTTCCCCCGCGTTGTTATGACAAAATTCTGCAAACCATTGCTTCTATTTTGTTTATATGACATTTCAGTTGCATTCAGTTTCTGTCACACTTTCCACTTGTTATGTGTATTACATGCAGGGTTGTAAGGTTAAAAAATCCTCATGTTTCATCATAAAAATGGCTACACTTAAACAATAAGAGAAGTTGGTTTCACATATGTTTCTCCCTCCAGGCTTAACTGCCAAAGACTTAAGACAAAATTTATATGCACTGTTTACACAGGAGAAAAGGACTTTGGGCAAGAAAAGCCCAGGCAAGAAGTTCACATCTGGGTCTTTGTAAAGGTCCCGAACAGACATCTATGTGTTCAGTTGGATTATTCAGAAGAGACCTATCTCACTTCCATCTATTCACTTGTTTAGGCAACTAAGCTGTAAAGTCTTAGAACATGAGAGGCAGAACTGGAAAAAAAATAATCACATTTGATTTCTAAGCTATTTTGCTATGCATGACTGTAATCAAATGAACTTAAGGACTCTATGGGTTATCTTCTGTCCTGCTAGGAAAGCTGATTTTCAGCTACTATTCAAATGTCCACCGTGAATGGTCAGATAGATCAGTATATTTTTGTTTTGGCAGCCGTGAGTAATACAAAGATTGCCCTCATTCACTGTCTACATATTATTTATGTTACTGTTTAACATATGTACCTCCTGTCTTTACACATTGTTTTTTCTGTTATTGACACCATACCTTACCACTGCCTTTACAAGGATCAGATCACAGACCCTATTTACACAATGTATATATAGCACGTAACCTGAAGTCAAGAAAGGTCAAGATTTCCTCTACAAAACCTTTTATTTTCCCTTTTTGTAGCTTACCTTATACACTCCACTGATTCTGGTCTTGATTTTAGATCCTGGTCTTTAGCAGCCACTCCAAAATGAATGGGGAACAATCCTCCAAGAATAATGTCTCCCTTCTTCTGTGCCCGTTGGTTTGGCCCATAGGCAGCAGTGTTCCAGGTAAACAGCAAAAGAATCAAGCAGCAGCTATATAAAGTCATTGTTCCTCTTTTCACCAAGGGGTTATATGATGCAAAATTGGAAAAGATTATGTAAGAAAGCAGATGTTGTAACGTCTAAACTTTTCCTTTCCTTAATACAGCACAGAGAGGATTTGGGACACATGTCTGCAGGGAGATAAGCAACAAGGTGGGAGCCACAGTGCTGATGTTTCTCCCTCTGTCTTCTCCATTGCAAAACAGCAATTCAGTTGTCCTTCTTTCTTCATAAGCGAAGTATTATGGAGAGCCCATCTCTGAGAACTGTAAAAGAAAGACATGAAAAGTGATCCCAGCTACATGCCAGGGCCCCATTCTGCAACACCAGTTCAATTTTGTCAGATCAACAGCTCAATAGGCCCCTGAGGCTGCCCCAACTCAACAACTCACCCAGTACAAAAAAAAAGCCAGGCAGCCTGGTGATGCCAGCCACACCTCCTCAAACAGGCATCACCTAATTCTCTATCACACATGTAAGGTGGGTTACTAAATCTTCTTGTGGTTCTGCAGGACTCTGGTGACAGGAGACCCAGTAAAACCTGTGATCAGAGCCATGAACAGAGCACCCTGTGAGAGACTTGGATGGCAAGTGGGGATTAAGGAAGGGAACGTCAAGTGCAGTAAGAATCAAACCTTTCTCTTAAGCAAATAACTATGATAACCTTTTGGTGTTGGTCCATCCCTTCCTTTCCATTGATCATACTTAACTCTGTAGTTCAAACTTATCCTTGCTAAAAATGACACAAGCCACAACAAAAGGACTTTTTTTCACATTGAAAGTGAGGATGACTTCCAGGGAAGCATTTGAAAACAAGATACTTCTCCATAATGAATCATGAAGGCCTGAAAGGTTTGGTGATCATGCCATTGCAAGATTAGCTGTAAAACTTTGAAGAGTACATCCTGGGGGTGAGAAATATTGCAGTTTCTCAGTGCTCAGTACATTTTCTCTGTAGCACATCTCTGGGCCTGCCAAATGAAGAACTAACTTGATTATGGCATATGAAAATGCCTATGGGGAAGGAGGGACCACAAAATTTCTCAACAAACAGCTCTTCAGCCTATTTGGAATAGGTCTAAAAGATAGAAGCAAAAATCTGAAATCAGTCAAATTCGGAATAGAATCTTATGATGACAATTTCTGAAGCAGGTCATCAAGAGTTTTCAAGTGCTAAGAATCTTTTTACAAGGATGACTTATGCAATAAATGTACCTAGACATATTTGACCTCTACCCAGGTCAAAAAAAAGGAGCTATTGCAGGGAAACGCTGTGGTCATAGGGGTTCTAGTAGAGAGCCTTAACAATGATGCATGCTGTATAACCACCGAGCAGCTGCAAATATCTCATACATTTTTGTTAAAATGAAGGTCCACACTCAGCACTCAGTGGGAGAAGAGAAAGATCACATCATTCTCATGCCTCTGAGGTCAACACACTTTGATAGCTGGGTAGATTCTGCACTTCTCTGTGGCAGGTCCACTCTAAACTATTTTTTGGTCCTGGCTTGAATAAGCACATTTGTATTGGCAAGGGCTATCAAATCTTTGGCTAGAGATCAAAATATGTCTAGGCAAACAATTTTCTACCAGGAAATGTGGAGTCACACTGAAAGATTTTGTAGGAACATACTGGTTTGCATATGAAAAAAACAAAAAAAATGTATGTAATGTTCTCAGCATGCAAGCAACTTGATCCAAAGTCAGAAACTCACATTTTTTACAGACTTGACTACTAGACCCCTACTCCAGAATGGGGATTTCAAAGCCATTCTCAAAATCTGAAACATGGACATGAAATGTCCAGCTGCTGCAGTCAGAAAACACTTCAGGATGTTCTTCTGGCAAGCAATCAAAGCTATGCCACACTGTTCTAGCCAGGATGCAGTATCATGTATCACTTGTGACCACATTGTCTTAACATCTGACTGGTACCTTTTACTGAAGAACCTCTGCTATTGGCATGTGGCCTTTTGGTAGCAAGAAAACAGAACATTAACCAGAGCTGAGATTAGGAGGTGACAGAGTCGTGCAACAAAGGACTATCCCCAAGCTTTTGGGTTCTCATTTTTCCTGGCAGATGGACAGTGGTTCTTGCTTCATCAGTGCCCAACAGAATAAGGAAGGAAACACTTTGCCACATTTCAGTTAGGGAAAGGTCATCTTCCTTCTACTGCTTATGGATTCAGAAAAGATATCAAAAAGGACATCAGACATTTTTTTTAGACTGATGTTCTCTGTCTCTCTCCACCTGGCTAAGTATGCCAGGTCCAATGCAAGGAATTACCAAAAGGTAAACAATCATTGCAGTCACCTACAGACACTTTCTATTCTGTCCTGGTTCATGAAGCTCTCCTGCTATTTGCTGCCCCATGGATATATCTACAATTACCTACAGAATGGGTGTCTGGTCTTTTGGCAGGAAGGAAAGCGTGGACTGCTAGCTGCAGAAGAGAGCTTTACGCCATGACCCACTGCCTTGATATGTAGCTGGCCTTCCTGTGCATACAGCCAGAGAGATGGTGAACATGCAGCAAGCTCAGCACTTCAGGAGCGCATCAGTTCTATTGCAGATGGGAAGGTCAAGTACTGCACGTGTGCTGTCTGCATCTGCTCACAACCCACTCCCTACCCCAGTGTGAGGACCACTTAGAAAAGTTTCCACACACCTGAAGAACTGTGGCCAGAGCATCCCTGCCACTACTTGGCCTGTCTTTTTTTCCAAGCATTGCTCAGATCAGGCAGCGAAGAGACACAAGTCAAACTTGTTGTATTATTGACAGACTGTTCCTTGCTGCCATCTTTCCAAGGACACTCTCCATGATACAGTGTACTGAGGTGAAGGTCAGCACACATGGGTCCACTACTCAGAGGTGAGATGTTTGAAGCGGGGAGAGTAATTTCTGAAGAGAGGCTGCAACTGGACAGGATGACCAGAGTAATGCTATTTAGCCTAGGGCATCCCCTCCCCTGCTTCCCTCTTGGCTGACAAAGAGACCTGAGGGACATTATGCTCCTTCAGGGGCAGAGATGGAGTCAGGTCCCCTGACCCTGGGCAAGGAACTGTGCATAGGACTTATCCAGGGTGGACTGGGATCAGTGACTTCCCCATCTGCTATGGAAGTGGGTGAGCTCAAGACCAGAGCCTGACAATTTATAACTCTGGCTTTCTGCTTTTCCTTTAATAAGGCTTTCTTTTAACTTTGTGGTTCTTTGCCTATGAAAAGGAAACTTTCCATCATGAACAGATAGATAGACAAAGTAATATAGTTTGCTGGGATGCTATGGAGGGGTTTGAGCTGATACTATGCAATATTTGGGTACCACTCTTTGCCATCAGAGAGTACATAGCTGAAGTAATCAATGTAGAAGAAGTAAGCTCACATTCTTAATTCTCTTTTCTCACAGTAGGCAAAGTTGAAAGATCCAAACTGGTAAGAGAGAATTCACTTTAAAACAGTATTTATAGCACTCAGTACTCGAGGTTGTTATTCAAGAGCATGACAAGGGATGAGACAATGAAAACAAAGTTACTTATTCATGGTAGAGGGTAATACTTGCTATCACCCTGAGTAATTTGGAACTAGCAATTCTCAGGGAGAGGACACAGAACTGAAATAATATCAGAAGTGCTGTCTGTGAACAAGATGGGCTGGTTTATATATAAAACACAGCCCTAAGGCAGGAAGCTGAGGGATAAATGTCCAAAGATCCACTGGCACAAAATAATACCCAGAAAAGGCAAAGCTAAGTGTATGCCCAGCTCCTTGTAAATCTCAGTGTCAGAATTTACAGCTCTCCATACTTAAATACCAACTGTAGCTGGAAAAACAAGTATCTCAAATTTAAATGCTCTCCATACCTGAGGTTGAAAAAGATTGAAGATACTTATTTCCTGATGAATAGTTATTATTTAGCTGCCTGTATCTCAAGATAATATCCTCTAGTATCATCTTTTGTTGTGGCAAATCTTCCTTTAATTCTTTTTTCCTTAATTGCTTAAAAATTATGACCCTCTTCCTTATTAGGCTTTTCCTTAAGGAAAGCATTATGCAGCCAAAGACTAAATTACCTGCTAATGCATGCCCAAAGACATAAAACTTAGCAAAATATAGGTGGAAATTGTACTACTAATAGAATAAATTACTGTGGTCTTGTAGTTTTCAGCTAATAAATTAAAAACATAAAATTAACAAGCAACTGAAATAAGAAGGAAACTTTGAGTCTATTGCTATTTTTTTCCTTTGCAAATATTTTTGTATTTAAAACACATTATTTAACGTTAGCTCATATATTTATAATCTCCTCAGTGCAGAACACCTTTTACCTGTACATTTATTCAGCAAATATAATTCCATAAGATTTCTTTTGCAAGAAAAATATAAGTATTGTTTTCTCCATGTGTTGGGATGCAGCTCTATTTTTAATACCCCCCCCTTAAAAAAAAAAAAATCTGTATTTTTTTTCCACTCTAACTATCAGACATTTTGATTTTGAACTCTCTTGGAAATGTAAGTAAAGTAGTAGCTATTTCACCTAAGCTTCAGTGGAGGAACTTAAAGTTGTTCCAGGAACAGAGGGAGACATCAGGCCACTACTGTCATGGCAAGAACAGTACCTGAAGGGGGAGAGATGGTACCCAGGGTACAGTCATGGATATCTGAAATGCCTGTAGCAATCATTGAATGAGTGTTTTAGTTGTTAGACTAAATCATGCAGAAAAGCTCAAAATGTTCAATAAATCTATGTTCTTTGGGTGAAAAGAAGCTGAATGGCACACTTATGGCTTATATTACTTATGAAGTACTTAATCGAACAATATCTAACCACAACTTTGAATTGCAGCTGCTCAAGTTCATAAAAGAGCTGGGTTGGAAAAGATCCCAAGTGGTTATGCAGCTTCTCCTTTAGCCCAAGAAGGGGCCAGCAACAGCAGTGCTGTTTCCTGGCATATTTTCTCTAAAACCTTTTGAGGAAGAAGACCTGTCAGACACCCAGGGCAGCCTACTCCAGTGCTTCTCTGCTCCTATCAAGGCAAATGTTTTCTTACATATAACTAGAATGTTTCTTTGTCACAACTTAAGCCTGTTTTATCCCATCTGTCACATGCAAACCAGTGCCTCCCTCCTCAAAACTGCCATATTTGAGATTTGAATTCACCTTACTTTTTTTCGTTTGTTTGTTTGGGACAAAGAAAACTAATTTACTCTTTCTTCATAAAAATGCTTTCCTGAGCTCAGATTATCCTTGTTTGGTTCCTCTAGCCTCTCTCCAGCATGTGTCCACATTTAGTGCACACTGGTGCCCAGAAATAGACACAGTGTCCTTGCTGGGCACTTACCAGCACTAGCAGAGTGGTAGGATTACTTAATGTGTCTTGTAGGCTGCAGCCCTGTTTATACATCTCAGTGTGGCACCTGTCTTTTTGGAACAGTATGGCATTGTTAATTTATGGTAGACCATCAGATGAACAAAAGGCAAAGCTGACCATGTTTATATCCACAAGGCCATGAAGAAATTCACAAGAAGTTCTCATCTGCCAGAAGTTTTACCCTCCCATTCAGCCTAAAGATAGAACCTGCTAAACATCACATGGTCAACCTGAATACCAACAGTCAGCATGCTCCAGCTCAGCTGAATTTCTCAGGCTTTCAGGACCTTTTTATAGCAGAAAGCTGGGGAAGATTCCTGATCCTGGACATGGCAACAGGGCTGTCCCAGACCCCAAAAGACCCTGGATTTCCACACAGCCTATTCAGGGTTGTTCCATCTCTGGGAGGCCTGGATGTCCCATGGCCAGCAGAGCTTGAAAGTAAGGTCACCTTGGAGCTGTGATGTTGGGTGGTTTGAAGGAGTCAAGCTGCTCAACCACCCTTTCGGGCCTGTTGGGCATGAAGCAAAAATCTTCAGTTGCATTTCAGTAAATCACTGCCCCACCAGAGCTTTTTGCCTTTGACAAATCATTGTTTTCTAATGAAATGCTGCATTGTCAAAAAATGCTCCAGCACTCCCTCTTCAGCTCTCACTTGTTGAAGTTTCAAAGGTTTTATACCTTTCTAGAAGGTCCAGCATAGCTCAGTCAAGACATAGGCCTCTGATAAAATAACTACTGGCTAGAGAGAAACACCTCCTGTAATGCAGGTACCAGAATAGTTAATTAGGGGTTTTTTTGTGACTTCAATCTGTAATTCATTAAACCTCACTCTAACAGAGTTTTAATTTGCTTAAGTGACAGAAACTCTTCCTGCTGTACCCTAAAATCCTCTTATTAAATGCATGGTGTATGGTTAGATCATGGTAAGGCTGAAGCCATGAGCAACACACCTTCTCTCAACAGACAAGGAAAAGGTTCAGGTAGAACAGAAACCAGAGAGGATATATATGGTCAACTTTGTGCCCAATCTTATTGCACTTGACAACTAAAGGAGGGTACTTCTGTGAAGTGGGCAATGGACATAGGACACAAGTCTTCATAGTTTTGAGACAAGACTTTTGGTGCTGAGGTACCATGATGATATAAGAAAAGGTAAATTGTTCACGTAGGTCACCAGAGCAGGCATTAGCTCAGCCTGCTTGCACCTCTTTGGTCAAAGACAAATAGCATGACTGGGAATTGAATCTTCAGCCTCAGAATAATTCAGAGAGTTCAGAGAGTGTGAGCAAAATTAAGATGTAGAATAATGACTTTGTTTTAAAAACTCTACACGTACACTTGGTTTTGAACTAAATACAAAACAAGAATGCTAGAGCTTTTACTGAGAATGAGACTTTACAAAATCATCAAGACCATCAGCACAGGATCTCCAGGACAGTATTTCCATGTCCTGCTATTCTCTTAAAGGGCTGTTGCCTGTTACAGATAGAATTTTACTGGCAGGCATAAGGATGCTAATATCCTATTACACTACAGAAAATGTATGGTAAAAAAAAGATACATTATAATCACACTTGGCATTGGAAAAGCTAAAAGGAAGCCAAAAATACTGCATACAAATCAGCCATGGTACTGAAGAAGCTGCTGAAGCTCATAAATAGCAAGACCTGACCACTTTAAAGGAAGAAAAGCATGTTCTTAACACTGGGATATGGATATTCCTATCCTGGATATGGAAAAGTAGAACTAAGAACATGTTTAAGTGAGCCATGAAAAACCTAAGCACTTGTCCTACAGTAAAATTCTCAATTCTCCAAGATAAACTAAACATTAAAAAAAAAAAAAAAAATCAAGCAGGGCATTGTATGACATTTAATTCTGCTGCATCTGATATGCCCACCATTGTTAAGTTCATCAGTGAGCTACCATTTCAGTTTCTAGAATTTTCATACCTATATTTTCATGTAGCAGTCATATCATTAGTGTTCCTTTACTCCTGAGATCATGAACTACTGTCCAAATAATGAGAACCTACTACCAAAAGAGCCTGGAGTTCCATCCTGATCCATGTTTAGCACTACAAAAATCCCAGAGGAGCAGAAACATGCCTAGAGTATCACTGCTGATGCTCTGCTCAACACAGCAACCGGAGAACAAAGAAGCCTAAACTGGCAGAGGCTGATGTCTGAGCCTCCGGGGAACTGCAGATAGGGAAAAAGGAGCCAGGGCTAACCAGAACACTTCATTTCAAGGAGTCTCAAACAAATGTTGTGGTATCAATCAAAAGAGCATCAGCTCCTGGCTCCTGCACAGTGAGGTGAAAACCCAAACCTGCCCACAGGCAGCATTTACCATGGGTGGCTTTAATGTGGGATTACAAGACCTCTGATCTCCCTCCTACTTCAGCACTGGCTCACGAAGTGCACACAGTCACATGCCAAGCCATGTTAGCTGGGACTGCATGGCTTTGTAGCAACCACCCTTCAATCGGCGCTGTTCCTGACTTCAGGAGACACACTTCTCAAGTAACCTACATCAGCATCATGTTCAGAATTCCTGATTTGAGTTCTGGGGACTCATATCCTTTTGCAGAAATAAATCTGTGTTTGCTGATGGTAGGAATTAAAAACCAGAAGCAGTAATAGAAAATACTCTTGAGGCTCGTTGAATGCACTCAGTGAGCACCAGCAGCAGACACAGGGATGTGTTAGCAGACACAGAGCTGTAAGTGCTTTCTGAGTAGTGAGTGCCTGATGGAAATCTATGTGGAAGGGTAACCTGCGTCTTTGGAGCCATTTCTACACAGGCATGGCTGTAAACTAGGCTGAGAAGCAGCTCTAAGGGCCTTGTAGGCATGACTATTTATTCCTCCAAAGGGTATGAGTCTTCTTATGAAATGAGCTTTAGCTGCAAGACACACTGCAAAGCTCTGAAATACACAACAGAAGGGAACCAGGCAATTCTGCAACTTCTCATCTTTCCACTCCTGTGTCTTCTTCAGTACAAGTGCAGCAGAAGTGCATAAAAGGGAGCACTGCAGTGCATGAGGTTATTAAGGCATCCTACCAAGCAAAGCATTCTGCTGTGCTCCCAGCACTCACTGGGAAATGACTAGACAAGAAACAACACGTGACAGATTCATTAGATTGCTTAATGAACTGCTAAGAAATACCGAGGAGCTACAGCACCACACAAAGAGCTGTGGCAGAACAACAGGACTTTGAGGGATTTCCAAGTCCTGAGGTAGTTCCAGAGGCATAACAGCCCATCTGAAGCCTTTTGGGAAGTCACCATAAACCCACCAGTTATTTGCTACCCTAATTTATGCTGGGAGCTGCATTGGATCGTAAATAAACATAAAAAGAATCCGGTTTGTATCAACAAAATTCTTTATTCCAAAACCTTCTGTGATGCACAGGTACTATGTGCAAGCCACTAGAGAAGTCCATCTGTCTGTGAAGTGAAGCTTTTAAATAAACCAGGATAACAGATTTGTGTTAACAACTTGGAATGGTTGTGTTGAAAATTAGATTCTCCCAGAGCTGGCAGGGAGAAGGATCCTTGACATGATACCTGCTTCTTTCTCCTGCCTGTCTGGGCAGCCTTATGCCAATCATTTTCCTTGACTGGGGCTTGGCTTCCCAACTTGTAACAGTGGCCAGAAATAATTTCAGAAATGTATTGCAGCTATGTTTCATCCCTGTCAATGGATGTCAAACTAAGCATCAGCTGACTCAACGCTGATTCAGGCTTTTCTCTAGCAAAAAATATAATATAATAAAATAAAAATAAAAATACATTGGAGAGTTGAACATATTTTCCAATTCAACTTTGTCAAATTGCTTACAAGGGAAAAACATATTTTGCTTAGTAATTTCTCTTAATTTTATTTGACATTTTTTAAACCTCTGCATCTAAAGCAAAACACTATTTGATCCCTTTTTTTTTTCCCTCAGAATCTGCAGTGAGCCAAACTGGACAACTGTAATTCTGAGCCAATTTCAACATGAACCCAATTCAGAAAAAAACACCTATGTGCTCAACTTTAGTGAGACTTGACTTTAATGAAATTTAGTAGATTCTAAAAGCTTAGCATGTACTTCAGTGGTATGCTGAATCAGAGGCTAAAGTAGACCCTGGCTGGCTGTTCCAGTCTCATTTATACTATTACTAAAAACAAATAAACACCTTATTTGTGTTGGATGGCTTATTCTTACATTATGGCCAGCATGATTTATTAATAAATACTTTGAGATTTTTTGTGGGTTTTTTTGTTGGGGTTTTTTTTTTTTGGTTTGGTTTTTTACCCTTTTTCTTACATTTCTAGTTCTCTGCTATCCCAAGATGTCTTTTTTGTTTTTTTTTTTCCTAATTTCCATCATTTAATTTCTCTTCTTTATGATTTGCTGGATAGAATAATTCTTGTTCCTTCTCCAGCTTTCTTCTGTCTCCTCCTTTCATTCTAATATAGAAACAGCAAAGAGTGTTTTGCTGTTTCTTTTGCCTGTATACTATGTGTAATCTCTTCCTGTTAAAAAAGGCAGGAGAGAACAGGGTCCCCAGAAAAGGAAAACAGGTTGAATGTAAAGGGAGTCTTGGTAAGCTCATCAGAAATGTTGGCCTCTAGAAAGGATAAAAATTCTGCTGAATCCATAAACTCACTAAACATAGACCAGTGGAAGTCAGAGAAGAAAATCAAGAGCAGACATGCAGCTGTGAGCAGAGGTGAGTAACTGCCATGGACAGGCACATGTCCCACTCAAGTCCTATGGTGAGAGAAGGAAGATTTTGCTGACTCTTCCTTGCAGAGCTGGCTTGTGCTAGCATGTCTCATGGGGGATGGAGCAGAGGGTGGAATATAATACTGTACTCTATACACTGACCCCTGGATAGCAACGGTGACCCTTACCTGCCTGCACAATGCTCTGATCAATGTGATATGTAAGGACTTGTTTATCAGTTATGATAATTTACCTTCTTCACCTACAAAGTGCTGTCTGGGCCTGTGGGGCTGCACTTCCCTGATGAAGATTTCAGTCAGGTGATACCAGAGACCCATGGCATACAGCCAGTACCAGCAACTTGCAACACCAAACAGCAACACACAACAACACAGCGTAGCTCTCCCCTGTTGCCCCACCTGCCCTCTTTGGGATGCAGCATATTATTTATAAGTTTGTATGGAACAATTTTCCATTATAATATGTAAAAGATGGGGAGCAAGCATAAATATTTTTTCAGTAATCTCACTTACTTTACAGGGTCCATCTCGAACCCTACAGATCTACTCTGCCCTAGTGAGACCACATCTGGAATATTGTGTCCAGTTCTGGGCTCCCCAGTTCCAGAGGGACAGGGAAATACTGGAGAGAGTTCAAGGGAGGCTA
>JANHGN010010567.1:70844-83037 GCA_024605025.1 Megaceryle maxima | reverse complement strand
GAAAACAGGCTGCTGACTTCAGAAAGTGCAGTTAGAAGAGCTGAGCTGAAAAGTAAAAATCACTGAATGGAATTTGTTCTCTTCTTACTTAAACCAGGATGGGGAGTATTTTTCTTCACAAACTTAATCTGAGAGTTACTCAGATCACTTAAGAAGTGGGAAAGAATAAATTCTTATTGATAGCATATGCCACAAGAATTTTAGAAGTGATGGTCATAAAGGTCTCAGTGGCAATATGGTTAGTAAATTGGGTGGTGTTACTCAGTGAGGAAAATGGACCTCTAAACACTGGTCTCCAAACTGGAAAGTATACTCCAGTGAACAGCCTGTATACCTTGACTAGTTCCTCTGTGGGGAACGTGCATGTGTGAAGGAAGCTTGAAAGCCTTTTAGTAGAGTTTTAATTTTCCCATGCAGTATTTCCCTCTTGGACTGTGAAGGTACTAGACTCCTGCTTGAAATTTGTGAAGGACAGAATATTATCACAGAATCATAGTATTGTTTGGATTGGAAGGGATCTTTAAAGGTCATCTAGTCCACCCTCCCCTGCAGTAAGGAGAGACATCTTCCACTAGATCAGGTTGCTCAGAGCCCTGTCCAACCTGATGTGAATGTTTACAAGGATGGTGCATTGACCACCTCTTTGGGCAACCTCTTCCAGTGTTTCTTCACCCTCACCATAAAAAAAAAACCAAACCCTTTCTTATACCCATTCTAAATCTACCCTCTTTTAGTTTAAAACCATTACCCCTTATCCAGGGGTAATTACCATTATTCAGGGCAACAGGCCCTACTAAAAAGATTGACCCATCTTTCTTAGAGGCCCCTTCAAGTACTGACAGGCCCCAATAAGGTCTCCCTGGAGCCTTCTCTTCTCCAGGCTGAACAACTGCAACACACTCAGCCTTTCTTCATAGAAGAGGTGCTCCCTCTCTCTGATCAGCTTCAGTGGCCCTCCTCTGGACCTGCTCCAACAGGTTCCTGTCTTCCTTGTGCTGAGGACTCAGAGCTGGATACAGTATTCCAGGTGGGGTCTCACCAGAGCAGAGTAGGGGAGGAAGAATCCCTGCCCTCAACCTTCCCCCTGCGTTACTACTTTTGATGCAGCCCAGCATACAATTGGCTTTCTGGCCTGCAAGCACACATTGCCAGCTGATGTCCATCTTGTCCACCAGTCCCTGGAAGTCCTTCTGTGCAAGGCTGCTCTGTCTCTTCATTGCCCAGCCTGTATTGATACTGGGCATTGCCCCAGCATAGGTGAAGGACCTTGTACTTGGTCTATTGACGAAGGGCCTTTGTTGTATGTGGTGTTTCTGAAGTCTGTAATTCCAGATATGGGCCCACTGTGTACTGCAGAGTTTCATATTGTTTGAATTGAAAGCCATCATGTTGGATTTTTTTGTTTTCTTCCCCATGGATTTTTTTTGTCTTGAAGCTGCTTCAGTGCATCGGCTTCTAAATTAGGCAGACTTTCAATACATCAGTATAAGTGAAAGGACAGTCCCTTTATAAATGGAGACATTCTTGAGACCACCTAATTAATGCTTAATTACTGATATATTAATGTGCAAAAATTCTAGTAATGTATTAGTGTGCTGCCATATTAGTTCCTTCCTGTTCTTACATCAACATAGCAGCAATTTCAGATCTTCAGTAATGGCATTTGTAAGAACAAGTCAAATTCCACAGCACTGGAGTAGTAGAAGATGCAGTGAAAGTGCATGTAACCTTGTAACCTTTATTTTGTCCTTTTCTTAAGGCTTAGACCTTTCCTTTAGGACTGACATCATGATGCTTCCACAGCATAGAGATGCTCTTGTGGAAGAAACAGCAAAGGAACTAGTGTATTTGATGGAGAAAAACAAGTGTTTTCCATTGGTGAGGGGAGATTAGTCAGAGAAATAGGGAAAAAAAAAAAAAAAAACCCTAAAAAAACCCCTAAAAAAACCCCAAAACAAAAAACCCACCCTTTTTCAGGAAAAGCAAGTTTCATAGAAAGTTACCATTTAGTAAAAAGAAAAAATTGCCAAAGAAGAAGTCAATGTAGAAGCTTACAAGCAGCTATAGAAAACAGTACTGAATTCATTGGTAGGGGATTTTGGGGTGCAGTTTTTATGGGGTCAGACAAAGTGTGTTGTGATCTCTTTGGAATGAGACTCCATGGAAATACACTAACAGCCTGTGCACAGATTCAGAAAACATTCTTGTATTTGAAGTGGTTTAGCAAAATTCATTTATCCATTAAATCAAAAATTGTGTTTAGGCTGCAGGACCTGATGGCCCCCACAATGTGCGCCGAGCTCCGAGCAGTCCTGTGTAAACTGTCTAATCATTCTCAGCTGTTATAACACAATTGGAAACTTAATATCTGCCAGCAGTGGTACCTGTCTCTCGCAGGAGTAGACAGTCCACTTACAGTTCCTTAAAAAAAAAAAAGAGATCCCTCAGAAAAAGGTGTTTAGTTTTCTAGATTTTTTTTTTTCTCTTTTTTTTTTTTTTTTTTCTTTTACTGCTACTTTTAAAAGCTGCCATTACAGCTTGGCTGCCTGTTGTCCATGTTGCATTGTTTTCTTTGAACAAAAGCCAGTCCTTTCTTGGCGAGTGCTTTGCCATTTGAACAACTGTCAGTGGGGAGAGATGCATTTCAGTGTTGATACAGTGATGATTTTAACAGGTCACTGATGCAGTGGAGGATGTTCTGTAAGCACTACTGGATGTCCTTGCTACAAACCATGCACTGTGAATCCCGAGACATTGTACAGTGGACAACTGTCTTACCCACTCTGTTGGCTTTTATATTGGTTAAAAGGCCAGTAAACCCTTTTGCTGTAGTATTTAACACTACTCCTTGCTTGCTTTGTCGGGGGGGGAGGGGATGCAAAAGCAAAGAAAAAAAAAAAATCACACCCTATTTTCTGGGGGAAGATTGTTTTTGTTTCTGTAATGTTACCTGATCTATTAGAATTTTCCACATACTGAACTGAGTGTATTTTGTCTGACTGAGTTGGAGTTAATTTTCCCCATAGCAGCCCTCCCAGTGCTGTGCTTTGCACTGAGAGCTGGAAAGGTGCTGATAACACCGTTGTGTTGTGGCTGCTGCTGGGCAGGGCACAGCACCGAGGCTGTTTTTTAACACTCCCCCTGCAGTGGGATGGGGTGGACAAGATCTTGGGAGGGGACACGACTGGGATCCAAACTGACCAAAGGGATATTCCATACCATATGAAATCAGCTGAACTATAAAAGCTAGGAAAAGGTGGTGGTGGTGGGGGAGTTGCATCAGCTTGTCCTCCAGAGCAAGTGCTTCACGATTGGAGCTCAGCTTCCTAAAAAGGGCCAGACATCTCCTGCTGGGGGGAAGTAGAGAATAAATCTTTTTCTTTTGCTTCTGTGTGTGGCATTGCTTTCCTTCTTGATTTAACTGCTTTTGTCTTAACCCACTAGTTTCATCTTATTTTCTTTCCCTGGGTCCAGCTGAGAGGAGGAGTGGGACAGTGATAGAACAGCTTGGTGGGCACCTGGCATTCAGCCAAGGTCAAACCAACATAACTGAGGAACCCAGATCTGCTCAAACGCCTAAGATCTGGGAGAGTACCCTGATGGTAGGGTTGTGATGGTAGATAATATGTTCAGTCCTCTTGGAAAACATAAAGGTCATATTTATGTGAAAAATTGTGAATAGTTGAAGCAAACTTGTAATGACATCTCTTGAAAACTATTATTATGTACACTTCCATTTTAACTCAAATATGAAATGAGAATTTATTTTTTTTTTTGCCCTCAATGGCCATGTCTGAGCAGATGTGACAATTTTGGTGTTCTATAGTTAGTCCAGTAATTAGCTGATGATTGCTTGGCAAAGAAGCTAACAAATCAATAATATAAAGAGTACAGCAACTCATCTGAGAATGTTTGCTTTGTGTTATATTTGATTGTAAATTCTTAATTGTATGATTGCTATATGAAGTATTCAAGGGTTTAGAACTGCAGAAAGGAGATAAAGTCTAAAGGCTCGTTTTCATAGAAGAGGCTTTTCTTGGGTTCACATGGAGATGATCTTTTTCTTTCTCATTCACAATAAAGCCAATGAGGCCAAAATAGCAAGGAAAAAGCTACATTAGTGTTGCTGTAAAGTTGCAAGTGATGGTATCTGCTTGATAAAGCATTTAGCGGGGAACCTTATATTCGCCTAAGTCTGGCTTCAGCCTTGACTGTAATATTTAACAGGTGCAGATAAGCATTACTGCCAAAATCGTCCAGCATATGATCACCTCATCTTGGTCTGCTCCTGACTTGAACCAGGCCAGTGATGTGCTTAGTGAGAAACAAGTCAGTTCAACAAAGAATCTTGTATACCCTCAGCTTTGTGAGCTTGAAGCATTTTGGTGGCCGAAGGCTGACATGTGAGGAGAATAGTCTTAACTGGACTGTGCTTGTTTCCCTCCTGGTTTCTTCAGTCTTCTAGTGGCCAGCAAATGAGTGAGACTTTTTTGTGGACTATCAGATTCCCTTAGATACCATGGCAAAAGCTCATGCTTTTTAGTGCTAGATATTACTATGTCAAACTGAATGTGGTGGTCACATGGATTTGAAAATGTAAAGTTTTCAGTAAGACAAGGGAGTTTGTTCCTTTATTTATTTGTGTCTTTGAAAATCTTCATAACTACAGAAGGAGTTTACTAAACCTGGTGGTTTTTGCATTTTAACTGCATTTGATTGGGATAGAGGACTGAGTAAAGATTAACTTTCCTGTGTTGCTTTAAGTTAATCTTTGCTGTGAAGTTTTTGACAATATATATGTATGTACGTGTGCAAGTGCAATGCAACTACAATTTTTGTAAATACCTCTTAAGCTTTGCTTCCTTACTCTTTGTTATTTGGGTAGGATGCTTTGTAAAAAGATAGTAACTTGAACCTTGAGTGTGTGCCCTGGTTCTTCCCTCTTGGCATTGCCCTGGTGCTGAAGTAAGGTATATGCAAGGGCCTTTCAAGGTTCATACTGAAAAACACTGAGCCTAGGAGCCATGTGTCAGACTGAGACCCAGTTGCTTTAATTAGGAAGTCCAAAAGAACATAGTAAAGAGAGGAAGGTGGGAAAAAATGATTCTGGTGTAAGAGGGCAGAATGTGACACCAAAGGGAAAGAACAGTGAAGAAGGCAATTTTTATTATGGGAGAGAGATCAGCTGAGTTGATTAGTTTCATGTGTGGGGTTCTTCTTAAAAATATTTAGAAAATTAAATGTAAATTCCTTCTTTGGGAATATTGTGGCCGAGTACAGTTATGCAGAGGATGATGTGACAGGATAGCGATGTATACATTAAATAAGAAGAAAAAAAAAAGACCAACCCTTCAAAATACTAGGAGATTTACAGGCAAAGCACCTCTTTGTTGACTTTAGCAGCAGCTAAACTGTGTTTCCCTGCTTTAATTAGTGTTAATGTTATTAGGCTCTCATCATACTAATCTCCTGTTTGTTAGCTGAAATACAGTTCTTGACATTGTCATCAGCACCTAAAACTGAAACAAAGTTTGTGCATCTTATAAATTGCATGCAATGTGTAGAACTCTTATTAATTGGTGGTGGAAGCTACAATCCATATTTTAAATAAGTAGCATAATACAGCCATTCAGAATTACACCACAAAAAAGAGAGAGGTTTAATGGACTCCATATGTCTGCTTTTAGAACTGGTTGAGTAAAACTTTGCTATACCACATAATGGTAAACCATCAGTGCTATAATGTCTTCGGGGTCTTTTAAGAACCTTCTTTATAGACACTCTTCTGACAAAGATTAATTCATTAATGGATTCAAGCCAACAGTATTATGGTTTATACTGTTACAATAAGCAGGCATTGGTGTTGGTTGTATTGTCCCTTTAAATTCCTGAAAACTGAAATGTAATATCCCCACTGTTGAGGAAAAACTAATTTTGAATAAGAAGCATCTTTTCAAGTATATCACTTGCATTTTTAAAGCAAATGTTTCAATATATATCTTAATTTATCCCCTTTCAGAATAGTGATTACAAAGAGTAGATTTGTATAGAAAAATGTGGCTATAAGATGCAGTCTTCCTGCATTGGAGGCAATTTTTTTTATACAGAAATGTTAATAACTAGTTCTTAAAAGTTGTTTCATGGCTAAGCATTTAAGTAAAGCAGATCTGTTCATCTTTTTTAAACAGCTAGTGCTAAGGTACTAATGGGTAAGTAGCCTAGGGCTGTATTAGGTAAGTGGTCAGCCTGCCTGCTCCTCCTTCCCCCTCCCCCAGATAGGCTTACAGTTGGGAGCTTTTCCAACGCCAATGACCCTACACGTGTGCTCCTTTCACAGTGACAATCAGATCATTAGATTTTGCATTGACATTCCTGTGGGGAGCATGCCAAAAAAATCTGTAGCAATCCCTCTCTTGCTTCCACCCCTTAGGCACGGGCTGGTGAGGAATGTGCATACCCACATCATGTCAGAGAATGTGCTGCTTCCCCATTCAGACCTAGCTGGGTCTGCTGCTGTGCAGATCCAAACCACAGAGCAGCACCGAGACATCTGCAGGAGGGGGGGGAGAAACTATTGATGGACCCCAAGATGGGGTTTTTGACATTTGCATAAGTGTACCCTAATAAGAAGAAGCATCTTTTGGTAGAAAACAAAGGTCATGGCTCTACTAAAAAGGGCATAGGCATGAATCTAATCATCAAGTTTTTCATTATATGTCTTAAAATGACTTGTGCTTTCCAGAAAGGTGCGTGTAAATGTCTAAGTGTGTGAGCACATATAGAGGAATTACTGCATACTGTTGAAGTTCTTACTATGTTCTTTCTAGGTGTCAACAATAAAAATTTTACAAAAAAGCATATAAAAATGGTCTTTTCCAAGACTTTTTAAAAAAACTATGAAATTCCAATCTTTCTATTACTTTCATTTAACATTTTTTCATGTTGAATGATTAATTCCATGAACTGTGTAGATTTGCTCTAAAAAGTAGGCTGACTTTGAAAGGAGCTTTTTCAATGCTTACAGGTGACCCCCTCAAAGTCATTCAGAGCAGTTAGTTCTTCTATTCAAAGGAACAGACTCATGTTCAGCTGCATCTCCCACTTCCATAGTCCCCATGGATGCTCACACTTCACCTCAGGATTATTGCCTGTGTCCTAAGTGTGGTTGGCTGAGTTTGGTTGGCTGGCAGATGCCCACCTAGACACTAACTCCTCCTCAACAAGACACAGGGAAAAAATGAGAAAGTTTACAGGTAGAGATGAAGACTGGGACATCACTTGCCAAAGGAAATGTCCTTTTGCTATATTATATAAGTAATATAATAATATATAAGTAATAGCAGTGAGATCTATTCTTAACTTCTGGCCAGACAGAGAAGGCATATGAACCATCCTCTTGAGTGGTATTGTAGCGTTACTTCATGATAATGAAGTAATACAGTTTCCTCAAAACCTACTGAAATTGCTGGTACATCTATAAATTGAGAGATAAAACAAAAAATTAGAAGTTTTCCATGATCTGTAAAGTATTTCATGCATTTAAAGGCAGTTATACAAACTGACTGCAAGCTTAGACAGATACCTCTTCTATTTTTCCTTTCACAGATTTTTTTTTTTAATCTTAAGAAGTGAAGAAAGAAATCCCATTATTTGTTGTCTTACTTATCATGGGCATCCAGGACCTGGGTATTTGGGATCCTACTCTCCCACATCTTAAATGTTGGCAGTACCACCTTTTGGAAGCTCTGCTCTTTGGCATCAGGCCTTTTTTGAATAGGAACTGGAAATAATTAATCTACTAGGGCTTATCCCATGCATTTCACCAGAAAACCAGATTGCTGCTGGATGATACAGCTATCAGAGAAAGAAAGGAGAGCTTTCATTTCAGGGTAGTTTATTTTAAAGTCCTTATTTCTGTTATCTTAAAAGGCTGATAACTAATTTAGTAGCTCGTCAGCACACTTTTTTGATAAAGAGGTAGTTACTGTAGAAACAAACATCCGTTCGTTATTTCAGATGTTGGGATTTAATACATGCTCGCAGTTACCTTCGGCACATATGTAATACATTCTAGCTTTTTATAAGGCTGTTGGTTACAAATAGCTTTGAAATAACTACCATGCCTTCCAGCTATAAAATCCCATAATAATTATTCATTATAGCACCATCATTTTTATTATGCAAAAAGGGATTCCTCCACACCCCCTCCCATAGCAGAATAAAGTTGTAGAAGGGGTTTCATTTGCCCACATTAATTGAGGATTGTTCAACACCGCAATGCAGCTACATCATCTTTGTTTTAGGGGAAACTGGAGTGAGACTGCTGCTCCATGAAACTTCAGTAATTGGATTCATGTTTAATGTGTGGGCAAAAAAGCCCTTCAGCTTCCTAGCTTAATTCTTTTTATTATCTGTGTGTAATCTGAGTAGGTTCTAACTAGAAGTTCTCTAAGAATTAGGCTAGCTGGCTTTATAGCTATAATTTAGGCATAGTTATACATACCTCTGACAATTCCCACTTCCTCTTACATATTCAGAACATAAAAGATGAGAATGTTGAGATGGTAATTTGTTTCTGAAAATGTTTTCTGATTCTTTTAACCCCTCTTCCCCCAAATTTTGAAAGTATTTCTGGAGCTTAGGGCCATTTATTTGCGTGTTGTGTTGTTTTGGTTTTTCCTCCCTTACATTTAAGATTACGAGAAGTCTGATTTTAACTCAGTTTTAATGTGGTGTATGTTGGTACTCAACTGCTTAAACATACTTTAGACTTTAAAACACACTCATCTGAACTCTTTGATTCCCGAGCATCTGATTTAGATACTTGTGCATTCACTTCATAAATAAAGTGAAAGCATATTGTGTCATACAAGATATTTTTTTTCTTCATTATCTGATCCTTATGCATTTGAACTTGGGCTTCTGTGACAAAGACATAGTTGTTTGTCTGCTGATTGAATTTAACAAGAAGCTGGTGTTCTCTAAGTAAAAGTGCCTCATTTCCTATACCATAACAGTACAGTAATGCTAAATGCACATATGCACAAAAAAGCATTAAGCCCCAGAAAATCCCCTTAAATCCCAAAGCTGGAAATTCAACCACCGAAAGGTAATTGTACTGAAATTTAAGCCAAAAGTAATTTTCATACGTGGTTAAGGAATTTCAAATGTAATAAATAAACTGTGATAAAAGGGGTCTTTAGAGGCAACTTTGAGATGGTATGAATTCATGTCCATTGAGTCAGCACAGTTCCCAGCCAAATGTACAGCAAAAAGATATTTTCAAACCTCTTGTGAAATAATAGGAAAAATAACCCTCATTTTGCTGCAGCTTCTCGATTCTTTCTGTCAGATATTTACATAAACGAAGTATTTTTGGAACTGCTGCCTAGTAAACAGATACTACTGGTAAACATCTGTCTGCCTGCCCCAGAAGTGTTATGGTCTTGCATCACGCAGGTTGTTTCAGCAAACCGAGTGCAAGAATGTCACAGCTTAAAGTTCAGAGAGGGACCCATTTCACTTAGTTTAGCTATCTGAAGGTTTTATTCAGTCTGACCTAGGGAAACAAAATGGGCATGCCTGCGGTGGAAATGAAATCATGTTTGTTACAAACTTCAGTTAGTTTCAATGTAGTTGAGCAAAACATCATTTTGAATTGTGAATTTGTGGAAAGAAATACCTTTGTCAAAACTCAGAATCCCTGCAGGTGGGCTTCCAACTGGAAAGTTCTGGAAGAGTCTGAAGAACTCAAGTTTCAGTGAATTTTTTTGAAACATCATTCTATTATGGAATGACGGTAGAAGCGGTTATGATAGAAAACACTTTTAAGATGAAACTTAAAAGGCTTATGACAAGTATTTTACATAGTACTACCTGCATGGGTCCTTTCCTGTTCTCCATTCCTGTATTTTAAAAATTTATGCTACACAGAAGTAGACTGGAGTCAATGCATCCTGCAAACCTTTGTGTTTGCAAAGCTAACACGGTTCCTATGGGCAACATCCCTATTATGACAGATGTCAATGAGTGGATTGAAATACCAAATAAAGAAATCTGCTTGTCTCCCATTCTGTTAAAGCAGCTTAAAACTTGAAATTATATCATCAGTACTGTCTGTGGAGAATCTTGCCATGGTACACTGGGTTTCAGGATTGCCTAAAAAGCATGTTAGGGTGTTCTGCCAAGCTCCTAATCTTGATATGTGCACTTGCACAGCAATATTAACCTCTCCTTGGTATTTTGTATGTGCAAATAGGTTATTGTTTTTCTCTATTTCCTGGCTGTCTCTACACAGTTCCCATCCTGGGCTTTCTTTTAGTGGGGGGCATGGAGTGGTGGTTTGGCTCTTAAATTGTTTTGCTTTTTGGCACTGGTGTTTGACTGGCCTCTGCCTTCTGGTTAATTCCTAAATATTTTTTTCTTTGCATTGTACTTACCGATCTTTATCTCTTAATGCTTATATTTGTGGTGATGTGTTTGTTTTAGAGTTTCCACAGTGTGTTATAGTTTGTTCTTTGCATCATCTTATATGTTCACTTACTGACTTGGAGAGCAAAGAAGAAAAAGAAATATAAACTAAAGAGGAAAAAAATACTGTTGTTTAGGTTTTTTTCCCCAACATTTGTAGTCAACACAAAATACACTGTGGAAAACAAAGTTGTTTCAACAGACTCTCAAAGCTGGGACCTGGGTAAAGTTTATAGTTTCAGTGGGACTAAAGGGAACGTGCATTTTCTGCCAATACTAAAAAGACCTGAATATGTGTTGAAATCTTATATGTATTGTATTTGTTTTGTCTGTGTAGGCAAGTGCTTCTGTGTGGCCCTTGCTTTTCTTGATATTCTCTACAGCTGACCTTGTAGGTGGTTTTATGTCTCCAGTATTGATCAAAGGGAGTTTGTAAAGTGCTTTTTAAAAGTGCTTTAAGAGTTGGTCTGACTCATGTTTCATGGGTTTGAAGGATTTATTGAAAATATGTTCAGCAAATTAATTTTTATCTCTATAGGGAATCAAGTTCTCGAGTGTTAGGGTTGGGTTTTTTTCCTCCCTACTACAAAAATTAGGGTTTTCCTATGATATTTTTGACTTAAGTAGAAAACAAAGATTTCCTCGTTTATACTCCGATTCCTTATAACTAAGCATGTAATTTTTCTCATGGTAAAGTTACTGGCCATGTGCTGGTGAAAATTCTTAACTTGTATGCATTTGTATAGTAGGGTAGGATTTTTAGAGTGGTGTGTATGCACTTGCAACTTTTAACACCTCATTAGTTTCATTAATTGATTTGTTCTTGTACTTTTTTTGTTTTTTTTTTTTCCCTGTAAGTTTTTTCATTCCAGTTTGACAAACACCTGTTATTACCGTTAGACTGGACTCAGTGCAGCTACTGGAGGGTGAGTGTATTCTGCTGTGCTGCTTCAGCTGACACAAAGACAGCAAGTACTTGCTATTCATTGTGAATTGAAAAAATAGTACTTGATCTCTGTCTGGGACACAGCTTGATTGAATGATTTATCATCCCAAGCATGCTTGTTTGGTACCACATATTGTCTAGACTCCCCTAATGTTTCCCTTCTAAAAGTTTTCCATACTCATGTTTCCAAACAAATTTAAATTTATACAGCTATAACTGATTTTTAATATCTAGTCAAATGAGGCTGGTTTCAAGACTGCTGGAAGTAAGAAGTGTCAATATACTTTGACTAAGATGAAGCTGTTTTCCTACAGTTGCTTAGCAGGGTGCGTTAAGCTGGTAATGGATTCCTATCACTACAAGTGGAGCTGAGCAAAATTCATCCTTGTCTCTCCATGATGGTATCTTCTTCAGAAAGGTTCTGTTCTTAGTCTGTGAAAAAGCTCTTCCCAAGCTTGTAAAGATGGGAGATCGCACAAGAACGTACTTGAAACTGCACCACATTTGTAAGCAGATGTTATTTTGTGGTTTATAAAGAGTAACTTTTTTCTTTTTCTCCAGCTGTATGCCAGAATCTTGTATTTGCACACTTTATGGATGGTCAGATGCTGATGTAACATTTTAGCAAAAAATGGTCCATTCTGTCATGTATTTGTGCCTAGTGTTGCCAAAGACATGTAGATACATTTGGATGATCTTTTTTCACTTCTGGATACTTTTTTTTTTTTTTTTCTTTTTTTTTTTTTTTTTTTTTTTAATTGTTTTTTCTCTTTTGTT
>JANHGN010010567.1:0-64720 GCA_024605025.1 Megaceryle maxima | reverse complement strand
TTTTTTTTGTTTTTTTTTTTGGTTTTTTTTTTTTTTTTTTTTTTTTTATGGTGAGGGTGAAGAAACACTGGAAGAGGTTGCCCAAAGAGGTGGTCAATGCCCCATCCTTGTAAACATTCACATCAGGTTGGACAGGGCTCTGAGCAACCTGATCTAGTGGAAGATGTCTCTGCTTACTGCAGGGGAGGGTGGACTAGATGACCTTTAAAGATCCCTTCCAATCCAAATGTTCTATGATTCTGTGAATGTGTTCATGCATCCTTCTGGCTGTTTCTCCATGTGTAAATTCAGTAATTTTTCAAAGCTAAACTAAAATAAATGCGGGGTTTTTTTATAGTGCTTACCACAAAGCAGAGCTAAGCATAACACAATGTTTTCATGTGGGTATAGGGCAAAATTATGTTCTTATCTCCATCTTTGGAGATGGAGACAGCTGTTCAACAAGGACTGTAGTGGAGAGTGGGAAAAATTTGTGCACTTTTGGCACTTGGGATTCCATTTCTAAGTTTTGCATTTATCCAACCCTAAAAAGGCATACAAAATGTTAAAACAAAATGGTAAAAATGGCTTCCCAGGTCACAGGTTCTGTTTTAAACCAGACTTGTGTTGCTATGTTTCCTGCTAACATTTCTGAAGTTAGAAACCTGTCAGTGTTTGCATTTGGAGAGTGGGAAGTAGACCTGTCAATAACAATATGTTCCCAGCCAAAACATGCCATATGAGGTCATTGCTGAAAAGCAATTAAAGTGTAGAAGCCTTGAAATTAGAGGCACATCAACAAGACTGGGAAGTCTACTGCTTTCTGACTGTGCTGCACTCCTTGAAATCAGGAAATGTACCATGGTAGGTGTATGATGGGTGTTTGGGATTTGCTTTTATGGGTCACTCTGGGCAGGATTAGGTCTAGATGGATGATTTTGGTTTGTGTAGATGTCTTTAGTGTTAGGTTTTGTTGTGCTCTGGATGTCATTTCACAACTTATGCTCTTGATGGATATTTTAACACCTTCTATCCATTTCCTAAATGCTTTGTGCAATTGGTCCTTTTCCTTTGGTTCACCACAATTTTAAGTAGCTCCAGCACACACTTCCAATTTAAGATGTCTCTCTGACTTGCCAGCTGGACTCCACACACAGCATTGGTTCTCCAGGAAGGAAGACTTGGCATCGAGTGAGTCTGGGGTTAATCAAAGCCTGGAGTGGGAAGTTATAAAAATCAGATGGTTATAGTAATTGTGAAGGGCTATACTCTGAGTTTAATAGCTCCACAGGGAATGGTGATATATAAAGAGTGTAGGAGGACAGAATGGCCATAGGAAGGTGCCTTATATATACATATATCCCTCTTCCCCCTCCCCTTTCATTCCCTCATTGCAGTATATTTGATATATTTTTACCAGAATGCTAGTCAGACCCAACTGCACTGCATCATCAAACTACCCTACAGAAAGCTTGCAGAAAGGGGAAGCTGTTTCCAAGATCCAGTCTTCTGCTCTGGCTACAATGAAATAAATACATAAGTCTGATAATCACATGTGATTATCTCTCCTGCATTTTCCACGGTGATTCTAAATCATCTACTTTATCTTATCTTGATCAGATACTTACCTGTTTCATTTTATGTTCAGGCAGAATTAAGACAAGTATTTTGAAAGGAAAACAGCCACGAAGTTATCACCTTTTATTTTGGTGTGCCCTGTGTTTGGAGACATGTGACACATGGGGTGAGATGTATGTGTCACATGGGCCAGTGCTCCTGCTCAGGTGGAAAGAGGGAGTAGCTGAGGGCAGGTCTACCATAAAGGGTTGACTGTAATCAAAAACTTACCATCACTAGCTGCCTGTGATGACCAGTCTGGAAGCAACCATGGTAAGCTAGGGCTTTACAGCTCTCCGTAGAGACACTGGCAGCCACTGCACATGCGGGGCTTGGTGCTCCCATCCTTTTCCCTTTTCATAGAGGTTATACCAGGTCCTTGATCTTAGTGAGCCGGACCACTGTGTGTTGTCCCATGACCCCATAAGTAAGGAGTCCCTGATGTTACTTAATAGGCACAAGAGGACATTATGAGCTGCCTTATGTTTAAGATCATGCTATATCTGGATCATTGTAATATTACCTGCTGAAAATGAGTGTTTAGGCAACAGCTACTAGTGCTACATTGATACGTGGTGATTACATTTTGAATTTAAAAAACAGATAACGTAGTCTTGAAAAAAAAATTATTTTATAAGATAAAGTCTTTTGTCTGGGACTATCTTGCATGCATTCTTTATCATTAATACTTCAGAGTTAAAAGGTGCTTGTTTGTCTTGTTACCTTTGCAAAGCCAGCATTGTGACAAAAAATGCCTTAGATTTCAGCTTGTATATTTAAAGAATAATAAAATAAAATTGAACTGACAACCTAAACATCTTTTAATTATGAAGGTCATGTTTCTTCAAGTGGCTTAATAGAAAGCAAAGTGAGTATAGAGTCTTTGAAGGAGATACAAACGCCTTCCATGACATGATTAGAAAACAACTGCTTCGTTTTCTAGGGCTAGTTTTGATAGGGGTTGTGTATGGCTGTGTATGTGTGTGCATGGACACATTTACATGTGTGCAGCTTGCAACTTGAGCAAAATTAGTTTTGGTAGTCCTTGAGACACAAGTGAGGAACACTGCAATGTTGGTTTGCAGTCACGTTTTGCAGAGTAGGTGTACTTTGAAGAATGTTCTAACTGCATCATTTATTCTGTTTTTTAAAAACTTACTTCAGGTTAGTACAGCACACTTCTGTATGCTTTGCAATGCCAGAAAATAATCAAACAAAAGAATAAACAACAGCATAGAGATTATGTGAGTAACTTGAGGTTTCAGCTTAATTAAGTGTTTAAATATAAACTTAAATATCAGTATGCTTAATGATGTTTTTTTCAGAGGCAAAAGTGTCCAGCTTCCTAAAAAAAAGTGTGACAGCTTCCTAAAGTTTTGCCTCTTATTGTAGAGATGAAAATGTATTTATGATTCTCAGCTGCAGCTTTGTGTCACAAATACCTCCTAAGAAATTAAGAAATTATAATCTCAAGTAAATCTGAGATACGAAGTGAGAGATGCATTTGAATATTTTGCTTTCTTCTTGTGAAATAACTGTGTGAAGAAAACAGGCATATTAGGGGATCATTTGAGTGCACTCAGTGCATAAGCTTACGTTAGTATGTGCAGTGAAGTAAATTTATCAGTCATTTTCACCTCTCATTTTAGAGCCCAGACCTGTCCACACCAAGGTTTCTTTTGATAGATACTTATGTAAATGAAGATTTTTTTTTTTAAATATTTTTTTTTAGATCCTAGTATATGACTTTGGACAAATATATGAGAACATGTTTAGTACTGCTGATTTTTAGGCAGCTTGTTAAATGACAGTATGGCTAGGATTTTCTTTACTCAGGTGATGTTTTTTGGATGTTCATGGGCTTTCCTAATAGTCCACAAGATAAGCTTTTGCTTATCTTTAGAGAACTTGTATCAACTCCTTCCAGTGGGAAAATACATTCTCTTTCTTCCAGATGAGTAGTTTGAGTCAAAAGTCTAGTAATGAGAGCTGTAATCATTGTATGACTTAGCAGTTCTAGTTAAAGGTCATAGTTGCACCAAGGCTGTAACTACACAATCTTTCCTTTCTGGAAAGCTGTCAACATATTTTTATCAATCAGAAAACTGTACCAGGAGACTCATAACTAGAGTGTTCTTGGCTTTTATGGACTTACTTGAAGTGACTGGAGTCTGTTAATATACAGCAATATCAAAGATAAAAACTTGTATGAATATCACCACCATACTGATTTAGCTGTCAGCTTTCAAGGGCTTCATTTGAAAATACTGGTCTGCATTTTGCAGTAGCTGTTCACCTGTGGTGCTCTCTAGGATAAAGTGTTTTCAGACCTGAGGGGACAACTTTGGAGAAATAATTTCTCTTATGAAATGCTCCAGAAAAATGAGTTTTTCCATTTTTTAATAGAATTGATTGGCTTTTCTTCCTCTCTTTTGTTATAAAGTGAGATGTATGCCCCTGTAACTTCTTACTTTAAAGCATTGACACTCCTTTTATAATAATAAATTATGTTATAATGATGTTCTATGAGATGATGAGATAATGATGTTCTATTATCTCAATTTTAAGAATGAGGAATTCAGATTAAAACAACTGTGGCTGAATTATTCCTTGAACCTAGGTGTGTCTAAGCTGAGGGCTCCCTTGAGTAGTTCATTCCTTCTCTCGGAGGTAGAGTCTTTATAATAAAAGGGAATAAAAAATAAGTTATTTAGTATATCCTCATTTGTTTTTTTAAGACCAGGAAGGACTGTTGTTATAATATATTCCAAGTATTAATACCTTTTACTCAGATGTATGCAGTCTAAAGACTCAAAATGGCACAAAGCACTGTAATTCACAGGTTACTAAACTACAGTAGTGACCAAGCAGCTGCAAAATGCTTCAGGAACTTGGAAAGGGGAGACATTAACTAAATGAAAATTGCCCAGACAGTCCCAACAGGTAAATTGTGCCACATGCTGCAAGTCTGTGGTGATTTGATGGAAGAAACTTCCTTTGAATGTAATCTGATGACTAGCTTGACTCTCGAGTGTGTGGGAACATACTCAAACTAGACACGAGTTTTGATCGAGCATGTTACTTGACTCTAGCTATGGCCAGTCTCTATCATTCAGAGAAAGGCAAATAATTATCCCTCATTCTTGAGAAACTACATCTTTTCAAGTTACTGTCTGGGCACTAAAATATGACTCTAATGTTTCAACAGGCATAAGATTTCTGTGGGCAAGCTGGGCGCTTTTCTCTTACCTGGCATCGGGAGAGACTCACTCACCATGTCTACAATAGCAAGAAATGAAGTCCAGTGGAATGCATTTGTAGAACTGAACAACTAGTTCTGGGGGCCCTGATGCCCACACTTTACACGTTTCAGGGTTTTACTTTGGGCTAGCTCTAATCTGGTCCTGTGAACTGGATATATAGTACCTGCTGAAGAATGTTAAGTGTACATTTGGAGGATATTTTCCAGTTCAGGTTAAGTTGAAGGAAATGCAGCTCCAAGACTGCTATGGCATGTACAGCAAAGCTCAGTCTAGAGAGGATGACTTAGATACCTGATGTAAAAGCACACTGGTGATCCAGACTGTGACAGACACTCACAATTCATGTGTTCTGAAGTGCTTGCATGATATCTATAGGGGCAAGAACTAAATACTTCATCCTAGAAGTGGCATGAAAGCATCTAACTTCTGAAGAGAGAGGTAGTCTCCCTAAAAAGGACTTTAAGCCAGTCCAAACCTCTTCCCTTTCCCTTCTTCCCCTGCCTCCATCTTGCAGGTAGTGTGTTCCAGTGTTTAATTACATGGTGGACACATCCTGTTTTAGTTCAAACTTGACTTAGCTTCCAGTCATCACCCTCCCTTCCTCTGGGTAATTGGGTTTTACCTTTTGTTCAACAGCATTTTTTTTCAGGTTGTAAATAATAGAATGATAGAATCACAGAATCATTAAGGTTGGAAATGATCTTCAGGATCATAAAGTCCAACAGTCTACCAAACATTATCATGACCACAATATTTAGTTGAGATTGAGGTGGCTCTGTACCAGGATTGGTTCCTTTGGATGACTTGTTACCCCATTGGCTTTTGTCATCTGGAGACCATGCCAGCAAGTATTTTCTATATTCTTTGGTGCTTTTTTGGTAAGCATCGATTCTTTCTTAAAGCAGTGTACATTTAGAAATTAGTTGGTGAGTTGGGTTTTAAAAATCAAAATGTCATGTTTTACTGAGTCAGATCACTTGAAGAAATCAAAGTGTAACTCACCAACTGTTTTCTTTTCTTCTATGCTTGTACAGAGTAACAGTTTATCTTGAGCTAAACCTATATATCTGTTGCATATCTATCCTATGTATTTTAAGTGTCTTCTCAAGAATGCAACACTTTCATAAAGAGACAGTTTTTTTGAAATTAACATCAGGTGAATCAGTCTGTAGTTCCCTGTTTGGTACATAGGCTGTCCTCCAACATGTTTGGCTCAGTCTTCAAGCATTTATTAAAGAAAAATAATGATTCTAGAGGAAAACATTAAGTTAATGCATTTAGCAATTGACTGGCAGTGATGGTGTCTATTTTTTTTTCCTCTTTGGCAAATGGTCTTGCACAGTTTCCTTTTGTATGGATGGCAAACTTTTGATTACAGCTGTGTTATCGCATTGGGTGGGTACATCCTGCTTTATTCTAAACACGAGATGTAACTGTTAGGCTCTTTTACTTTCTCTGTTATTTTAAGTGTTCAAAATATGATTTGTTATTCTGGTCTCTTAACTGTTGAGTTTTGGGATTTGAGGGTTTAGAGGGGTGGGGCTGTTTTTTTTGTTTGGTTGGTTTTTATGATCCCTTTAGATTATTTGTCAATTATATAAATTTTTAAACTTATATTATTTGCCTTTTACGTCTTGCTTTTCCATCCTTTCAAGCTGGGCTGGAATACCACTTCGACATTATTTATTTATTTACTTATTTTTAAGTCAGAATGCTCTTTTTTGGTGGCCCCCCCTTTTTTTTTTTTTCATATTTGAGGTACTACTCTTGTTATTCATCCAGTAGAATAGCCTTAAACAATTACCAATTTTAACTCTTTATAGTGTTTAACTTTTGTTTCCAGTCAATTATACCAACAAGTAACTTAAGCTTGGCAAATTCGGCCCATGCAAAATTTCAAATAATCACATTTCTGGCTCATGCTTTGTATTTCTTATAGAGTGGAAATGTAGTCAGTCCAAAACTCACAGGTACATTGTCAGCTGCTAATTTCTGATCAGCATTTACCTAGTATTTTTCTTAAAAGTTAATCTGACTTACCCTATAATAACCACACTAAGGTAGTACTTTTTATAAATACAAATAGAGTCCACCTTATTGAAGAAACTGTAGATAAACATTCTTCAAATGCTCATATTGGACATTAGACATACCTCATATCAGATTTCTCCAATGCCAAGGTTTCCTGGGATGCCATTTTTCTTTTCTGATACGTGATGGTTGAGGAAGGATTTATCCTGGTGCCTTGGGAGGGCTGGAAGTCCACCAATACTAACATTTCAGTCTTGTGAATGAGCTTCATAGGCTGTGGAATTGCTGTACTTTGTGTGTGTGACACTTAAAGGGTAATTGTTTGATACAGAATACTGCCTCATCACTGCTTGTTGAAATCTCACCTCCTGGAATGAGGGGGCAATGGGTGGAATTTTCAGCATTTGAACGTACAGCCTTTTCTCCTCAGTCTTGGTAATACAAAGTGGGTATTCATATCCAAATTCTCATTTTAAGAGTGCAATAATGGAATCTGTTCTAGTGTCAGAGCAGGGCAGGGTGGCTTGTCCTTGTGTGGAGGTGCTCTGATCATAGGAGGCAGGATGTTGCCACCTGTCCTTCTGGACTATTCCCAGCTATCTATACCTTGCATTTCTTCATTCTTAGAGGGTACTGCTTCCTGCACCTTTCAGTGTAATAATAATTGGGTTTTTTTCAAAAAAGCAAAAAGCTCCATTTACAACATTTCAGAAGCTTTTTATTTATGAAACACTAACCAGTGTGTTCACTGCTTTATGAACTGGAGAAGTAAGGCATGTTCTTCACTGTTGCAGGTTTACAATCACAGTCAGATACTTATTTGTTTGGCATTTCCTTTACATGGCAATTCCTGTTGTACAATGAAATGTGATAGTGCACAATAGCTATGCATGTAATTATCAGTTTAGTGGTGCCTAATGTAACAGTGAAAATATCTATATAGTCTTTGCCTCTGTTAATTTATGTGGGAATTACTTTATGGATTATCTAGCTTCAGAATCCAGATTTGATATCTATCACTTCTAAAATACACTGAATTTTTTCTTTGAGGAAGTGAAAGGAAGGCTTGAGCTTTTTCTCAAACTTCTTCATTTTAATTTTTTTTTCTTTACTGTTCCTTAATCTTTTCTACCTTTTTAGGAATTGTCCAGTAAAACCATGAAAAGATGAAGTGAAATTTCATGCATCATACATAAAGTCTTGTACATCATTGTACTTTGTGTCTTAAGCAGGGTGTTCTGGATCTTCACCTCTTTAGCTTTAGTGCTTCCAATAATGTTTTGTCTTCAGTGGTTTGGGTGGATCTGGGTTTGGAACTGTGTTTTTGTTGGAACATCTCTATGTTGGATCCCTGCAGTTTTCAGGGCTTGGAAAAGATAACTTACAATAGAAGACAAAGTAAACATGCCATCAAAAGGGGAAAAATGAAATCTCTGTTTATTCACCTGCATGCTAGAGATGAATCTTATTCACAGCAGCTAGCTGAAATATTCTAGATATTAAAAGGCCTGGAAAAAAATGAATTTGTTTAAATGCCTGGGACATTGTTCCAATAAGCTTTGTGTCCCAGATGTTGATTTGCAGCAGTAATATGCTGGATGAGGTTTGCTGTTGAATGTGCTATCAGATGGTGGCACATTGCATATGTATGGGGGAAAAATGGATTCCTGAGCATATCTGTGCTGTTTTGTAATTAAGAAATAGGCTGTGAGAGCCTGTGCATTTCTGGATGACTATAGCATTGGAAAGGTCTGAGACCCATGTCCAAGTGACCTCTAACTATCTGAGAGATTTAAATACACTGCCTTGTGAACTCTACTGACCAGGCCTCCCTACCAGCATCATGTTACAAGGAAAGAAAGGAGTGTTTGCTTTTATTTTTGCTTCTGTTTGCAGCTTCCACATTAACACCATATGTAAAGATTTGATCCAAGGTATAGTAAGTCTCTGGAACGAGCATGACTATTTCTTCTGAATTCAAAATGGAACTAGTAGCCTCTTTTTGAGCTTCTGCTCATGCTTCCCAATGAAATTTATTTTCAATGGAAGGCAAATAAACTTCCCACTTGAAATATGCTGGGAAACGTGATGGTTGTCACATACCATCTTCCCTGTTTCCCTCTTCCTACATGCAAAGCTTAAACAGAGCTCCTGCACCTCATACGTAGGCAAGATACAGGAGATATAAGTGAAAAAAAGATAAAGCGTTAGCTGAGGAATGTGATTTTCAAAAGCCTACTTGGGAAGACACAGTGATTGGTTTTGAAAATTCCCCATTCCTGCTGTAGGTGGTTTAAGGTCATCTCTGTGCTGGTGTAGAGCTCCCTGTGCTGAGCAGCCGGGCTGCTCCATACTCCACTCTTTTGTGCTTCCTTACCCACAGGAGAGCTGTGACTGGTGAGAGATAGAACAGTGGCCTAGGAGGAGAGAGGTTTGGACACCACTTTGCTGAAACCAGCCCACTGTGCCACTGTGGCAGTAGAGCCTGGCTGCTGCACAAAGGGCTTGCCAGGGAGAGCTGACATTCATCCAGCTCCTAGGGGTAGAGCAGACTGGGGGACTGGTCTCTGCCCATAGATGGCTTTTTGCAGTTTTCTTCAAATGTCGTTAATCTGTGCTGTTGCCAAAGATCACGACTTGTGGTGCTTTGCATCCATGTCTGAATTGCTGGGGTTTGGGAAACAACCCAGAACCTCAGATGTGACTATTTCTAAGTAGGGGCATTGGGGTTTTTTTATGTCTGACTCTATAGACCTGAAAAAAACCTGGAAGTGTAATTAATGTAAAATATAAGTAAGAGAAACTGGAATGCCAGTTATCCTTCAAAAGTATTGCATGTTAAAAATCTTCAAGTTTTATGGTTGAAGTTTCTTGAGGTTGCTATACGTGAAGCTACTGGCATTTAGACAAGTTATCTGGGGCTTATAAAGTATCTTAAAACATAAAACTACCTTATGGAAATTTTATTTAAAGCTTATCCTATGGATATTGTTACAAAGACTGAAGATGCCAGGTAAGATACAGAATTTTGAGATTTGGAGTGGATAAAACTGCCCACAGCTGTGTAGACAGCACCCTGGTGGGCATGTATTTGCCATGTTTTGGTACTGCTAGACTACAGGGTTCCTAAAAAAGCATCATTCTAGCAACTCATAAGCAGATGAAACAGAGGTCACCTTGGAGAGACTCTTCTCAGCATGGCAACAACTAAAGCAGCCACTTCACAAATCAACAACTTGAGCAGATTACAGGAAATGTCTGGTCTGTTTGTTGGTGTAATGCAATTTCTTACTATGGCTGAAATGAACTGGCCTATAAATTAAAACTCAGAAGTGGGACTGGAGGCATGCACTGTCCTGGTGACAAGACAGACCTATGAGTGGCATTTGTGAACCAGTTGGTTGGTAAGGCTTGGTTATTTTTAATTTTTTTTCTGACTAGGCTGTGTAGCTGTTATGTATACACGAGCACAAGGGAAGGGGGTTTTGTTAAGTATATTTATTTTATTTTACCATTTTTTGTCACTGAATGTACTTTGTTGCTGTGATGCTTGGATTTGTTATCCTTGGTGTTTGAAGTGTAAATGTTGAGTTACTCTCTGTCAGTGATAGTGGGAAAGCCTAGGATAAAACTGGTCAATCTGTCAACAGCAAGCAGAAATAAAAGCTAATATTTCCTAGGATGTGTATAGGGAGTGGGACACTTTCCTCTCTGTGTCTATTTCTTATACTTGACTTTTAGGGTGGCAGATGATGGAGTGGTGCTTGTGACCTGCAACAAATGTTCCAATGTTCCTTTCTTTCCTTCCCCACCCCCCCCTCCCCCCATCCGGTAGCCAGAAAGGATTTCCTGTGAATAAAATGTAATTATTGACAGCACTGGATTTCTGGACTGGAAGGTTGAGTACTGTCACCAGGAAAATGGAAGAGATCTGAGCAACCAGACTGAGGAAGCATTGCTGCCCCTTTACCAGGGAGAGGAAATACTCCCCAAGGAGCTGAATAGAGAGAAACTGTGGAGGAGGATTCACATCAGAAGTAGAAGGAAGAAGCAGCCTTCAGTAGAACTGAAGGCAAGTGAGAACTGGTAGGCAGCAAAGAGCAGACAGAAGAGGACAAGGGGAGTTAAATGTTTCCAGCTGATAGCAGTTTTCCAGAAGGTTAACTGAGGGATGCCTTTAAAAGTTCCAAATGGCTGAATGAAGAAAGATGGCTGAGGTACCTCTGTGACAGGCAGGTCAGCCCAGATGGAAAGTCAGTCAGTAATGTTCTCCAAATATCTGAGCAACCAAAGCACCCTGAAACAAGCATACATGTAATTTTATTGGTAAACTAGGCTTCTGAATTTGGAAGTCAGTATGTGATGCTGATAATGCCTATAGTCACTAAATATTGCAAAATATCTCAATATGTAGTTGATTTCTTGAGACTTGCCAGGGTACTGAAGAAAATTAGTATCTAACTGATCTTCACAGTAATTCTCCCTACCATGGTGGTGGGGAAAACAGTACATAAAATTCTGAAAGTATTCTGCTGGGTAGCCATGTAGCAAAAATAAAATGTTTTGATTTGGAAGTGGAATAAAAGTCCATAGTCTTTTGAATATAGATGGAATGAAGACAAGTCTTCTGATGCCTAGACTAGAATAATCAGAAGGTCATTATTAGTAATGAAACAATCAAGTGAGCGGACAAATGGAAGTAGTTTAAGCATAAAATTATGATACTGAAAATATAATTAAGACCTCCAAAGGAAGTGAAGAAATGGCTTCATAACAGCAGGCAAAGTTGCTCACTTAGCATAAATTTGGTGAGATTTATATCAAACCTGTTCAAGTGAAATGCCACCCTACAGTTACTCTGTCTTTGGAGGAAGCGTGGGGAGCATGTGGGTTTTCTGAGTTGTGGACAACTGGCAGGCAAAGATATAAAAAAGTCCCGTGGTTGCTATTTGAAGTTTAAAATGCTCCCGAGTGATTAAGGTCCAGCGTCCTGAGGAAGACAGCACTGGGTGACCTCCTGAATAACTCCAAAAAATGTCTGCTTCCTACCTAGGTCAGTGTGGTACTTGGAAAAGGGTGTCTTTGTGGTTAAAAAAAACTTACCTAACACATGAATGTTTTGAGAGAGTCATATCTAGGAAAAGAGTAGAAGTTATATCACTTCTGCATTTGGCACTGGTGCAATTGCTTTTCCATTCCTTAGCAATTTTTTGGTGTCCATAAGCCTGTTGATAAAATGGTAAGGGATTGATCAAAGGACTGGATACTTTGCCTTGCGGTGAGACGTTCTGGAATCTTGCTCTGTTTATCTTACCCATGAGAAGGCTAAGACTTGACCTGATCAGTGTCTGTATTGGGGAAAAAAACATTGAAAAACTGTTAACAATCTGGCAGGCAAAGATATAAAAAAGTCCCGTGGTTGCTATTTGAAGTTTAAAATTCCACTGCAGATTTTCAACAGTGAGAGTGATTAGTGCCTATGATATCTTAACAAAGGTTGTGGTGGTTTCTTTACCACTGACAATTTAAAAATCAAGCTTGAATGGTTTCTTAAATGATATGTTTTAGTGAAGCGCAAGTTGTGGCTTCTTTGCACAGGGCATTGGGCTAATTGTTCATAAAAATCCCTTGTCCTTGAATCTCTTAATTCTCTTAAAGACACGGGCTAGCATCAAGCTAGTCAATTTTTTCCCCTTATTTTTTTTGTTACTGAAGTTTCTGTCCAAAGCTTACTTTTACTTGTACACAGCTCTAATGAAAAATAGGTATTTTGCTTGGCCAGCTTCATGCTTTAACCACCATAAGGGGTTTTTTTAACTATAATGACTTTGCAGGCTTACAGAGTTAGTACATTGCCACGCTGTATATGGTATATCTGTATTCTTTGTTCTATTCTTTGGTACCCTGAAGACATGTGCCAAGCATGAGTGTATTTTAGTTGGTTTTACTGAGATATGTATGGGATATCTTTATAGTATTAATTGAATTCAGGATGATGAAATCTACTCTTTCTTCTCTAAGTGCAGCTTGTAGTGGTCTTTCAGTTGCTTCCCTCCTCTGAGTCGCATCTGCACACCTCATGTTTACAGTGCTAAGTGTCTTGGAGATATTTCTGCTAGATCTGAACTAAAATCCAATTAGCAGCATTTACGTGGCTGCAATCCCAGTTAGGGCAAGAGTGCTGTTACACTGGCCATTGTACCAGTAAGCCCAGTTTTTGACTTCATAGAGTTCAAAAGACCAAAGACTGCCAAATAGTGACACAACCATCAGGAAGCAAGTAAAGGTATTCTGCTAACCCTCCTGGTGAAGGCATGATTCTGGTTTCACGTCTCTTGTAGCTGATCTCCCCTGCTGCTGAAAGGTGCAATTCAAGTCTCTGCCTGGCCGCATCTTTTCACCTTCCCTTTGTGTTGGGGCCGTGCTGCTTTGTCAGCACGGGCAGCTGAAACAGCTTGCTGGCCTAGCTGAGAAAATAATTTTTTAAAAAATTATTTATTTATTTATGTGGTTGGGTTTTTTTTCAGCTGGGTTGTGGTTCTCTGAGGCTCTGCATGGCCACACAAGCAACCACAAGGGAGTCAAGCACCCTGCACACTGGAGGAAGGAGAATCACTTCTTTTTGGAAGACCACCTTCTCAAATTGGCTAAAGATAGTTGTGAAATCTCACAGCTCTAGAGATCGTTGTGGAAGCAGAAGGAACAGTAAATGCGTTACTGTATAAAAGTGTGTGTTTATGAGCAGTGTTCCCACCTGTGTACATACTTACAACTGTACAAAACTTTACTCCCGCAATTCTGTACTACTCTACAATCTTAACATAATGAGTGTGTTAGCCTGACCCGCCAAAGAAAGTATATTTGGGGAATGACTTTTTCTACTTCTTGTTTCTCTGCCAGACCCTCCTCTTTCTCCAGTTGGTTTTGAATTCATTTGTCCATTTCAGCCTCTTTTTTACACAAGTGTGAAAAACCCAGGTTCTTGTGGTGAGCTGTGGTCAAAAGAAGTTTGTGACACCTAACAAGTGGGTATACAAGAAACACAAATTAGAAGTAGTGGTTGTGGTATGGGCTGCAAGACAGCAAGATCACAGAAAATCAAATGCTCTCATTTCTCTTGCTTATGGAACAGCTTGTATTCCTGTGGGGAGCAGGTTAGATTCATTTTGTACTGCTGATTCTCTTATGATTTGAAATAGTCATAACAATTCACTTAAAACCACTTCAGCAATATGGCTTAAATACATTTGATCCAGACAAGAGTTAAAGTAATTAGCTGACATATGATTTTACTTGATATGGATCCAAACCATAAAACTTTGAACACCCTTAGAGTTCAGAAGTGTTTCATTCAGTGTTTGGGTACTAGTCTGTGTTCTAAGGTAACCTTTTCAAACTTGGCAAATTTAATCCCAGATTTAAAATAAGAAAGCAACACAGGGAATCAATTCTCTAAGTGCTTTTTCTTTAAATATAGAGATGCTCTAGAATATGGTTGTAGAAGCAGGAAGCAGAAGAAGTAGAAAATGCGTTACCTGTATAAAGGTGTGTGTTTGTGCTTTATGCTCAGTGTTCACACCTGCGTACATACTTATGTGGCTGTACAAAACATTAGTCCTGCTGCAAAAGCCTTACAATCTTAACAGACAGCCAAAGCGATCATGCGCTTTGAGACCCAAAGGATGGTGCTAACTTAGAGCATGTGTGCATTTTCAGTTTTATGATGTGATGATTGCAGTGCTCTGACACTGGTTAACATTTGTGGGCCTTGTGGAAGGAGTGAGTTTTCCATGAGGGAGTTGGCTGGACGAAACCTGTCTGCCTGGCACACAGAATTGAGGAGGATGTTCCAGACAGGGGTGAAACAGGGATGAGTAGTGTAAGGTTTTAAATTGCGTGTGTTGCAGCTGGTAACTTGGAATGTGACTGACCATGTTTTGTAAGCTTGTTCTTTTTCTTTCTGTATTAGTCTGCAAGAAAATAAAACAAGAGGTTATAAAGAAATTCAAAAGGAAGTGTTTAGATGTTTCTGCTGAACAGAGGCATTTACTTCCTTCAAAGAGCAATTATATGAGAATTGAAAAAGCTGTATGTGATAAGAATACATTGTATTTGTTATGTTAAGAAATCAAGATGGAAAGGGAAGACTTGGGGGCAGGGAGAGTTTTGTAGGATTTAATTATAATCTGTGTACATAGGGGCAAAGAGAGAAAGTTAAATTGGTATCTTCCAGATGGCATTCCTATGTGACACCGAAACCAGTGCTACGGTAATTGTTGAAGTGTATGTTCAGTATTTAAGTAATTTAGTAGTAGAGCATATCATGATTTTCCCTGCTGTGGGACAAGTTGAACTGACAGAACAGTCACAGAAATCAGTATGTGTCCCATGAAGCTCTGAGAAATAAGTAAGCAACATGAAAGAACACTGATTCTGCAATATACACTTCACAGTAACTTTGCATACCTTTGTATGCAAAATACCTAGAAATTATTGTTTGGTGCCTAAGCAGCACAGTGGGAAGTTTTCAGATTCTTTCATAAAGTTTACACTCTGTACTGCAGCATAGAGATCTTATTAGCTCCCCTTACCATTGTATAATTCTTCAGTGACTTTTTTTTCTTAATGTGGTAAAAAAAGGAAAAAGTCTGATGCATTTTTATGGTTTTATTGTAACTTAGTAAGTAGGAGAGCAACAGGGAAAGTTATCACTAGGTGACCATTAACTGTGTGACCATCTTGAACTCTGCTATCCAGATTCAATGTGTAAGTTTAATAACCATTCAAGTAATGATACGTGTCACATCTATAATACCTTATATCTGAGGATTTCAGAGCACTTTACAAGTTTGGATGAACTGAATCTCACAGTGTTCCTGTAAGAGGGAAACAAATAGAGGCATAGAAATTATGAATCATTTGTTAAGGCTGCTCAGGAGATAAGGATGGGAGTTTAGCTATCATGGTTGGGGGAATCCACACACAAGTTAAAATTTTGGGATAAATATATACAACTTAGAAAATTACTATAATATTGAACACTTTCACTAATCTTGTGGTGACCTTAAGCTGTGAAAGATATGCCATCCATCTGAAAAAAAGATAGCACAGGATTATGGAGGATTGTTTTAAGCTGTTCGCTCCTTTTCATGTGAGAGTATGTTAGGACAGAGCTATGGCTCAAGTCCAGAGAAGTCAGTATAATTAATTTGACCTGCAGGACAAAAGTTTATCAACAAAGATATCTTACCAGAAATAGAAAAAAGAGGTACGTGAGGAGAGTAACGTGGGCAGTCATAGATAAAGGAAAGTTGGACAGTAGAGTCAAACTGGGACATGTTTTGTATCCAAGAAGTCTGAATTTTAATGGGGGTCAATGAGGGAAGGTGGGCATGAGACCTACGTGGCCACTACAAATGTAACTAGAGCCTTATCCCTGCTTCCTAAGCCACACTATTGAGAATAGCAGCCTTTAGTTATTTATCCTTGTGGCTCAGCAGTAGCCCTGGCCCTAGGTCATAATTGTATGTGAGACCCTGACTTCAGCTGATTCAAACTCCAAAACACACTTTGAGTGGTGAATAAATTCAGACCTCTTGCATCTTTACTTTTGCTTTGTTTCTTTTAATTCTTTTGTTACAGTACAGGCTTCTCTGAGGAACTCTGAGCAAGCTGGAGGTACAGATTTACTGAATGAGATGCAAGGACACTTAAAAGGGGATTCAGAAGTCTACAGGATTGCCCAGCATGTGTTAAGCAACAATTGCGTTGGAGTACATGGTCATATATTATTTGATGTGGTTACAGATAGGCAATCCCTCCCTACAGTGAGATGAGGGATGCATCCAGGCCTCACTCATCATCTGTTTGTTTCTCTTGTATGTCTTTGAAGATGTGAGTTGTGAATGAGAATAGTTGCAAGATGAACTGTAGAAGAGTTATATCTGAGGTCTTGTGGACAACAGGAAATGGGAACTGGTTTAGGAGTATAAGGCAGTTGGTCTGTTAGGGTGTGTCATTACAAAAGGGTTAACAGAGAGACAAAGGATTGTACATATACCATAGAGGGTAAGGACGTTATTCCCATCAAGACAATCTCACCAGGTGAGGCTGGTGCCAGAGGACTCCAACACTCAGAAAGCGTCCTGCTGCTGAGCTGTTTCACACCGAATCGCTTGGCTTCTCCTCCTGCTTGCCACCCACTAGGATTATTTTGTGCAAGATCGGAGTTGAATGCTGTCGTGCTGAACTTGATGAGGCATGTGTGGGGGATGTGAGCAGAGAGGGAGCGGGAATGTGGCGTGCAGATGTGTGAAGGTGAGAGTAAAGCTTATCAGCTACTGGTTCCAGAGGGTGGTGGGATTTTCCTTTTTTCTTTTTCTGGCTCTGCTGGTGAAGTCATCCATTGAACAACCTCAATTACCAATCCATACAAGATAAAAGTACCAGAGTACCATGTTAGGGTGTGAGTACTTTTAAATATTGAAAATATAACAAATACATATATTCCTTGCCTTTTGGTCAGCTGGTCTTGAGGTGGCTTCTGTTAAAAAGTTCTTGAGACCCCAAAGAGAATTTCCTTCTGTTTCATATTTTTCTTTTGTTTCCAGTAAACCAGGTTTGAACTGGCAAATTTCTGTGAAGCCTTGTAGCCAATTTAATGTTTAAAACACACTGGTTTCAGGAATGTCTTGAGCCATCCTCCTTCTGCTAACCTGCTGTGCTGACTCAGCATGTGAGAAGGAGTTGACAGCCCATGAGGACAAGGGAGTGTTCTGTGACTCTGCAGAAAGGCAGAATAATAACAGCTCATAAGGGCAAAGAGTGGTGCAGCTAAGGTTTGTGTTGCAGTTATCACTCAAGTAATTAAAAAAAAAAAATAATCTAAATCAGAGAATAGAATTGAAGGCACAGCAGCTGGTGACCTAAAATTGTAATCTGCACTAAATGTCCTTCATTGGTAATGTCTATGCCCATGATTTGCAGCCCATTTTGGGTAGAAACTTGTAGAAGAAGGTTCTTAGAAGCTAAACCTGTTACTCTTTTTTTTTTTTTTTTTTTTTTTTTTTTTCAGAAATAATTGTCTTAACATTCTTACTAGACAGACCAAGAGGAGACTGCAGGAATACAGGTGTTCAAGGTCCCTATGGAGAGCTATGGGAGAGCGTGCTTTGCTAGTGCTGTACCTGTTCTGTAGAGAGTTCTCTAGTCTAAATATTGCTCTCTTCACAAGTCAGAAATTGCATTAGTGTGGTTGCTGGATTTCTACAGACATATCATTCCAAGTGCATATGTATTTTGTTGCCCTTGTGTGCATATGTCCCCAGCTTCAAACTAGAATTCAGCTACCTGGCTTTTACTTATATTATACTGGTGAAATTTATATAGCTTGGTCTCTGATTGCCTGTATCTTTATTTTAAATATGTATAAATTCATTAAATTACCCTGCATGCAATTAAAAACACAGAGACTGCATTTCTTTTTATTCACTTGCCAGAGCAGATGTATGAGCGTAAGTGCACTTTCAGAACCTTCCTTTCAAAACTACTTGTAATCATGCATTATATAAGTAATGCTTTAGAGGGAAAAGGACCTCCAGCCAAAATAATTTCCAAATGATCTTAAAGTGTAATTTATCTTCTTATTTTGCAGCTAGCTATGGACCAAATCCAATTTGCAAAGGCTGTTTATCTTGTTCAAAGGATAATGGGTGCATCAGATGCCAACACAAGTTATTCTTCTTCCTACGAAGAGAAGGAATGAGACAATATGGGGAATGCTTGCATTCCTGCCCGTCGGGGTACTACGGACTCCGAACGCCAGATATGAACAGATGTTCAAGTGAGTTTGTTTTTTAAACCTTACATTCACTTTTGTAGGAAGGCCATAATTCACGCTTAGATTTAAAGATGATATGTTATGGAACATTGTGATATTTTTCACAGATGTCTCATGATTATTATAAATTTTTTTTGCTAAAGAATGTCCAGCTCGTTCCAAGATATGTAATATTCAGCAGATTAAGCAGTTGATGCATTAACCTGCATAGTTTGTGGTGTTGTTATTTTTATCATTATTATTGTTTTAGAAGGGAAATGTAGGAAGGAATGATGATTTAAGCAGATATTCCTAGTTTTAACAAACAAATTTCCACTATATGAAAATAGAAAGGATTAAGCATTAATTTAAGTGCCTCATGTAGGTACAAGCTGGTATATGCACTAATATATGGGTGGGCTTCTTGTCACACATTTTGTTGCCACACAAATTTCAGGTGACCAGACACCTCACACCAGACGTGCCTTAATATGTAGGTGTTGCTATTTTAATAAAACAGATGTGCCATTAAAAACAAACAAACAACCTTTCACTTTTAGTACTGCATTTTATTTGGAAATTTACAACCTGCTAATGTGCAACAAGATTCCCTGTTTGCATGTTTGTGCCTGGAAGCACAATTGTTAAAATCAGTGAGTGCTCTCGTATCTCTACACGTTTATTTCACCTCTGCCTGACAGTTGTGCCGATTCGTATTGATGCTCATCGGTGGAGTATTACCCATATGGATTATTAATCATTGCCGTTACCTGTAATTTGTATTTAATGTGTGTGTGTGTGATAGCCTAAAGAGAATTAGGTCACTGAACATAAGAACCTGAAGTGAGAAACAGCCTTCCTTTGCTTCCCGAAATAATCAAGTGTCTGTTAAATGTATGTCACTCTCCCCCTCAGTATGTGTCACTGGGACGCACCACGCTGTGGGAAAGCGGATGTTGGCTTTGACATGACACGTAATCTCGAGCCCCACATGAGGTCACTCTGTGGCAGTCTGGGCTGGACAAGGAGCACTCATGGCCATGTTTGGACTCGTCCCAGCCCATACATTGATGTCCCTGCCTCTTCTCCCCACCTCCTGCGCGGGCTCTGTGGATATGGTATTCTTCATGTTGGGTTCCCAGCTGCTGCATAATATTGCTGAGTGCTGCCTAATCTATACCAGCTGGCTAGGTTTTGATGAAAAATTAAATGAGACCAGTATATGGTTTATATAGCCCTTCTGTAAAATAATTTAGGATCTTGGCCTTAATTTTCATAACACATTTGTGAACCCAGCAACTTGTCCACTATAAACCTTTCAAAACTGGGCTGTAAAAACTTGGCCATGTAAAAACGTTTTTGAAAATACTTACAGTTTTGGGAAATAAATCAATTTATCTATATTAGCCTGTACTGTGCTTGTGACATAGGTGTGGCGAAAAGAGACTGGATTGTGAGGTTTAAGCAAATGATTTATTTGAACTCAAGTTTAACTGTAAAGACCAAGCAAACCATCTGTCTGAAGTCTAATACACCACTAATGCAGGTTTTTATGCCTACAGTGGAAGAATGCACTATTACAACTTAAAAGAAAAAATACACTATAACAAATGAGAAAAGCATGCTAAATACTATACATGTGTAAGTTAATCACCCACACTTGCAAATTTACACCATGATAAATATTCGTTTACCACTCCAGGTAAGGGCTCATAATCTTAGAAAAGTCAGCTTGGCTGATGTCTTGACCAAGGGTGCTCCATACAGGTAAGCGTTGGAGGGGTGACTCCCAAAATCTAAGCTAAACCTCAGCACTTTAATCTCCTGGTTTTTGTTACTGATTATACAGTTTGAATTCACAAGGCTGTGGCTGAAACCCTCCAGGTGGTTGTGGCAAAGCTATGCCTGATTGGATTATGTCTGTCTGGATACACAAAAGTTGTCAGCTGAAACCACCATTGAGGCTCTCCAGGCTCTCTTTATCTTACTTTCTCAGGAAGCCAAAGAGTGATTTGAGTTGAGACTCAGGACATATATTTGTTGAGGAACTGCAAAGCTCAACTCAGGTTTTGATTCTTTGTGTGGTGCAGCATTGCCCTGTTTGGCCTGGGGCTTACGGACAACTCAAAGCCCAGCCATCCACACAGCTCCCCATGTGTCCTCTCTGCATAGATAGGGCCATAGATGGGCAAATCAAGGCTGAGGTGCCTGTGCAACCAACCATCAGTTGCCTACATGCACCAGATGATCCTGAAAGTTACTTATGAACTGTGAGCCAGAAAAACAATACAATAGGAAAAGTAGCCCATAATGGCAGTCTTTCTTTAGTTTCTTAAAAAAAAAGTTAGTTGCAGAAGATAGATGGTGATTTCAGTATAACTTTTTTTCATTTTGCCACTTAGGGCAAGTAGCCTTTTTCCTTGAGTTACAGGATTGGTTTTGAAAAACATAAATGTGATTTGTGTCCAACCCATATTGGCATGTGTTGAGAGCTGGATATTTAACTCACCCTCATACCTTTGACAGTCTCCCTTCTGTGGGAATAATGATGCAGTTGTGTTTACTGACCAGTCCTGGTTCCTCTCCAATGATTTTTATATGGTATATTTTTTATTTTAGTGTAACTGCCAACTGGTGTATTTATAAATCACATCTTTTTTTTTTCTTTTTTTTTTTTTTTCTTGGTTTGGTGATCTTGCATGGCATATACATTGCATTGTGGACACACAGACATTTTTTGGATTGAAGTCGAGTTAAAATAAACGTTCTTAAACATAATAGGTTTCTTCCTACTTGATGTTAGACACTTTTAGCTATGCTTTGTTACAGACTCCATTGCTCAGATAGTATTATCTCAGCTAAAAATAATAAAAGTTCTGGCTATGTAAAATTCCTTCTGGGAGTTACAGGGCTTGAATTACATAATTTGAAATGATTTCTTCCCTATTAATGTCTTCATAGGCACAAAAGCTATTTAGCATTTTATTACTGGAACTCTTGCCCATTTTTGTTAGAGAAGCTATCAGACATATTTTTATGGAAAATGTTGACATTATTTTAAAAGCCAAATATAGTTAGTGCCAAATGTAACACAATAAATACCACAGCCAAGTGCAGCAGCTCTAAAGTGGTGGAAATTCTGAATTTCAAGACTAATTTTCTTTTGTACATGTAAGCAGTATGTGTGTCTTGAATTTTCTAAGTGGTTCTAGACTGTTTTTCTAGTAACAGTGAATCATGTAATGTTGAGACTACTTGTCTCTAGAAATCGATGTATAGTTTCCTGCTGGAGATGATTTTCATCTTGAACACTGCAGTAGGAGAATGCAGTATATTTGGACACGAAATTGGCAAGTGTTGACCCCCCTGTAAGGGAATGCACAAGAGAAGAGCTACTTTTTTTAATTTTCAAAGCAATTTTAATAATTAGTGACTTTGAACTGAACTGCTCCAACAGGAAATAATCTCATAAGAAAAAAACCAAAAACTGAACTAAGGAGTAAGCTGAAATCTGTTGCTTGGGTGGTTGCGTTAACATAGGCTTGATCTAGTAATCAGACCAATCTTGAACCTTTTAACTTAGTTTTAGAAACAGTTTTCATTACTTTTGTGTTTCTTTGCTTCAAATATGGCTTTATCTTTTAAAAACAAGCTTAATACAGCATTTGGGATTTTAAAAATTAAACTGGACAGCCAGAAATTGAGGTCTACCTATAATTATTTTATAGGCATTTTTTTATTTCTTTGTTCTTCCACTATCTTGTCCTTCTTCAAATAGATTTAGATTTATTGGTTGTTTTTGCCTTACTTTGTATTTTGTTCCATCTGTCTGGCAACAAAAATCATCTTAGTGCTTTGATTAAAGATGTATTAAATCTAATTTTACTGCAGATTTAATAGGGCGATTGTATATTTCTAAAGTACTAATTGAAGACACTGTGGTTGGGCATGTATTTAAAAGATCTCGACTAATAATGAATCATGCTTAGAACATACTGCAAATGTATTACTAAGTGTTTGTTAAGTGAGTTTATTTTTAAAAATAACCTCATTATTGTATTTAATAATCAGGATGTTGTATTCCAAGCATTGCACTCTATGAAATGGTAGACCTGTGGTAAACTTCAGAACCAGTTATGGTCAAGTGACTGTGTGTGTGAGTCTCTAGCAGTTGCGTTCAGCACCTGTCAAAGTTGTGCCTTAAAACAATTTATTTGTATGACGATAATAATCATGATATACAACCTGCATCTACCTAAGCCAACCTTAGTAGCACATACATCCAATATGGAGCATTTTTTGCTTTATTTTGAGCTTCAAAGGTGTTATATTTCCCTACAGTGCAGCTTTTTCTGCATCGCTTTAAGAACTGGAGATAAATTTATTATGGAAGGATAGTATTTGTTGTGGTAACATTATGCTGTCTGTAATTATAGTCAAGAAAAAAGCTGTTTACGGGAGCACATACTCATTTTTTACAATAATAGGCATATTCACCTGAGTCTCAATTTAATTCAATATAAAAATTTATATTTGGGTCTACTAGGCTTTTGATTCCTTCTCTAAAATGTGAGTCTGACAATTCTTTATTGCTTATTTTGAAAGAAGAATGAATAGGAGTGGGTTATCATGATTGTCAGGAAGAGGCAGCAGGTCACAAAAATCTTTTAATATTACTGGGGTACATCTGCTTAAAATGTATCCCTAATTTGGGCATGATTTGTAATCCAGGTTTTCTCCTTCCAGAGTTCTTTAATGCACCATTTATGGAGCTTTCTATAAATATTTTAAGTTTCATCCATGTCAGTCAGATTGGGTTTATCATATTCAAGTAAATGGCAGAGGAATATTTGGATCAATGTAAATGAGATTATAAAGCCTAATGCCTTGTTGCTGTCTAGCTAAATGCACTTAAAGGTGAGATTGGTTGCCCTATCCTTGATTAAAATATGGGTCATAGCTATTACTTCTTAAAAAAAAAATATATATATTCTGGTGTATATTCAAAAACACTTCAACAGAAAATTATTTCTGAAATGCTTTGGGGTGCTAGAGCTCAATGAAAATCAAGGAAAAGGAGCCTTTGGCTCCTAAATCCTGTAGATAACTTCTCATTTGCCACTCTTTCAGTAAGCAAAGTCAAAGATATTTTAAATTTTTGTCTCTGGATTTTTTCTGACAATAGCCTGTTTTCAGAAGAAAGAAAAATTTGTCCCAAAAGCATTTAGCCCATGTACTAAAATGATGCTAGGTACCAAAAAAATAATAAACTATATAAGATTGTCTTTATTTTATAACCACTGCTGTGACAGTTTGTGATTGAAAACAGATTTCTAGAAAGTTAGCTTTTCTAACCTTTGGAGTACTGCTTTTTAGTTCAGATTATTTAATTTTTATTTTAAAAATCCATGTAAGGTTTAGCAGAAACATCACCATCATAGGTTGAAACAGTATATGTAGAATGTCAAAAAGGGAGGAGTTGTTACTCCCAGTTCATCTCCAGCTACAGTGTGGTCTATTATTGAGTTAAATTACCATTAGCACCCAGTAACCCCAAGCATTGTGTTGAATATCACTCTGGTGAATTAATGTTTTAATTTCAGAATTCTTAAAGTATTCCTAATATTTGTTCTATATTTCCCCTGAGTTGCATCTGATACAGATTAAATAATAGGCATTTCATGTTCAGAGTGATTTATCTTCGTAGGAAAAAATTGAAACTAAACTGCCTTGGTGAAAATCTCCACTCAACCTCGACCCAGGAGCCCCTACTAATGCCTCCAAAATATAATTGTCATGACAAGGACTCTACTGTGCTACAAAAGAAAACTGGTATACAAGGCAAAGCAAAAAAATATAAATAGGATGGGAATTTAGAAGTATGATGAAGAAACTGAAGGAAGTTTGATTCATTTGTTTAATGTTTAAATATGAGTATTCATATATACTATTAAATAGCGATAGTTTTATGGAAGATATCCCCAGCGTAAGGTGAGGCAGGCTTTTGCCTGCTAAGTGTGTTTATGTTATCAAAAGGCAACTGGTACCAAAAGTTTTTCATTTAATCAGTCTTCCACCCAAAAACGTTCAAATGGAGTCAACTTTAAACATGTTACTCCCCAGCATATTTTGAAAGTAATAGTGGAAACATTATTTCAAAAATATACTTGCATCGCTTGGATGTGAGGGAGGGTCACATGATGCTATTTTTTCTTTTAATGTTCTGTTCTGCCCCTTCATTATCAGACTACATGATTGAGAAAAACCTGGATGGCTTTTCAAATTGTCTTGTGTGGGTGGGCAAGAGGCAAATGTTTTTTTTTTCTGCATATTTAAACACACTGGATGTTTGATTCAAGCACTGCAATTAATAAAACTCTCGCAGTACATCTTGAGTCTAACAAACCAGGTTTGCCATTAACTATTGCTGCACATCTCCAGAGCAGCTCACTTGTCGTTTTGCCTTGCAGACATGGTAATCTGGGGCAGTGATTTTGCAGGGTCATTGTACAGGCATTGATCTCCTGTTCTTTGGAGATGGGTTCCACCCTTGTGGAAAAGAAATTTCCGTTCTTTGTAATGTCTTATAAACTAAACTGTGGATAAGAATCCCAACCTATGCTGCTTATGTGTACACAAGTTCTAAAGTCCCTTTGAGTGCTGGACACGGGAGTTGTTACCATGCAGGGTGTGTGTGGTTGTGTCTGAATAGGTTGTGTCTGTGTGTTCTGCAGTGAAAGAACTCAAACTGGTGTTCACATTCCTTCTAACCAAAGAAAGGTGAACCAGTGTTTGAATTATTTTTTTTCTTTTCACAAATCCTGCCTAATTCATTGCCCAATAGCACAAATAATTTGATTTTAAAAGCCTCATATTTCCCTAATTGCTAATAAAGAATAATTCTCCACCATCACCCAGTATAAGTGTTATTGTATGCCCTGTTTGGCCTGATGATGTTTAAGAATAGCTATTTAAACCTGTTTTATAAAGACTGGCCAAATTTAAGAATTGTTAGGGTGTATATACTGACAGCTATTTCAGAAGTCCTTCTGGTTTGTGATTTTGTTAATTTATTTTTTGCTCTGCAGAAAAGAATGAAGAATAAATGAATGACATAAATGACCAAAAAGATTAGTATATTGTTGAATAACATGAATAACAAATGCTTCCTGCTGTGACTTTGGATAGCTGAAGAGAGGTTACAGTTAATATAGTTTATAAAAATTATGTTAGCTGAAGGATTATATTTTTTAAATTAATGTTAAATTGTTCATTACTGTTCCAAATAAGCTTTTACTTTGTAATCTTTGGAACATTTTTCCCTGGCATTTTTTTTTTTTTGTAGGTATGTATGACTGACTTTCATAGGTCTCCATGTAAGTATTTCTACTCTTCAGGTGTGCATATGAATGTCTATATCTAGCTCATTTCCAAGTGGCCATGTTTCAGTATGGAACAGGTTGTTTCTGAACAGTCTGCTTCTGAATCTGAAGTCTATTGTGGATGATACTTTTCTTAAATTTTCAGAGAAATTCAACATTTCAAAAGGCAATAGTATTTTTGTTTTCAGTACTAATTTTAGCTTTGTCTTTTAGTCATTTAATAGTGGTTATTTTTTTATGTATTAACTGCCTTGATACTAGAGAGGAGTTATACCCAGAAAACTTGAGGCTTTTTAAATGGTGGCATGTTCATATGTGTAGATATGGGCATCAGATATAACACATGAAAAGCATTCATTCAGCTATTTATAGGGTCAGCTTCTAGGAAAAAAAAAATATCCTGCTTTCAGTGATGAATAAAAAACTGAAGATAGTACATCTAATACATGCACACTTCCCATAATTTCTTGCATCTTAGTTTCTTCACATTTACTTAAACACAAAACCAATTTACTTTGCATGATTTTTCCTTCAAAAAAAGATGTAGTTAACTAAAATATCACTTAACTAGAAATTGTATCTATGGTTTTGATTAAAAAAAAAAAAGGATTAAAATGATGTAGGGAGAAATGTGGTTAATAATTGCCGTTAACTGTAACTGACAGAGCAGACAGATTTCAGGATGACGGTATTCCTCATTATAGCACTTCTGGTTTTGCTGTTTGATTGCTTTGTAAGTCCTTTCATTTTTAGTCTTCCCCTAACTTAGCTGCCTCACTGTTCCTTGTGATCTTTTTGCTTCAGGGTGCAGAATAGAAAACTGCGACTCCTGCTTTAGCAGAGACTTTTGTACCAAATGCAAAACTGGCTTTTACTCGCACAGAGGCCGCTGCTTCCGAGGATGTCCCCCTGGATTTGCAGCTTTGGAAGAGCTTATGGAATGTGTGGGTGAGTCTTCTAGCACAGGAGTCCTGCTGAAGCACCTCTTTTGCCAGGTGGCCAGGTTCAAATATGGCACTATTTTTAAGCTGATGCTTAACATTTCTTATCAAAAAATAGTAATTAATGAATTGTGTCTGGATTTTTTTACCCATAATAATAATAATAATATTAATATTCATAATATTTTTTCAAACTTTGAAATGTTTCATTATTGGGAATGACACTGTTCTGCATCAGGAAGTTCTGTCCTCTTAACTTTAAATCACGTTGTATGAGGACTTGCAAGTCAGAACTTGTAAGATTTCAGAAGGCCAGTTTTGACACTAGAACTTTACATCAGTAGTGTACTTGTTGGATTCTTGCCCTCATAAATTTACCTGCTCATTTTGCTTTTTACCAAGGCTGGAACCGAGGGGCAGGGCAGATTGAATTCTTGTAGCTCTGCAGCTCCCCCCTTTTCTTTAAGAAAGTAACAAATAAAACCCACCAAATAAGTGCTTTTAGTAGAAATTTACTTTGTAATTCTAAGCCAGCATTGGCAGTTCTCACAATATTTCACAAGTCTCACAATTAGATGTTTTATGTTGAAACCTGGGAAATGTGTCAGAACAGACTCTTCAAAGTGTATTCTTTGCATTTCATGATGGAGAGGACCTGGAAATGTGAACTATTGATGTTTGCAAATCAAAGCCACAACCAAATAGGATTGATTTATTAAAAAGAGAAAAATTTATATCAATCTCATTATTTTAGGAGTGTTTTTGAATGTATGGGACTGACATGTTGTATAGATATTATATTGATAGTCTGATGGTTTTATGTTCAGGTTGATGTTGGCTAAAAAGATCCTTTCAGGTTCTGTAAGAGAAATTTTCTTTCTAAGTTTTTGCCTGTTAACAGTAAAATTTTCAGATGGTGCATTCTAATAGTGTATTTTAATTTAAAAACAAGGGGAAAAAAAAAAGAACTCTAGGATAATTGCTCACTCACTTTTTTTCTTTTGCTTTATCAGAAGGTTGTGAAGTGGGTCAGTGGAGTGAGTGGGGAACTTGCAGCAGAAATAATAAAACATGTGGATTTAAGTGGGGCCTGGAAACGAGAACAAGACAAATTGTGAAGAAGCCAGCAAAAGACACGATACCGTGCCCAACCATTGCAGAATCCAGACGGTGTAAAATGGCCATGAGGCATTGTCCAGGAGGTAAGTGTAGTCCATGCCACAAAAATCTTTATGAGCTTTCCTTAACTGAAATCCTATTTCTGACTTTAAAAAAAGAGCTGTTTCATTCCAGCTGAAAGGGAAATCCTGTCTTTTCTCAGCCAGCCAAGGCTGAAAGGCAGCTATGCTATGCCAGTCCTAATTTGTGCAGCAAGACACCAGGGAGAGGCTCAGCATGGGAGTGATCAGTTTCTCAGTAGACTGTGAAACTGTATTTTTCCTGATGTGGTATAGAGACTTTTTCAAAGAAGTGACTTGTGAAAGAAAAATAACAGGTTGCAGTTTGAGCTTCATCTTGAACACAGTAGTGATGGTGAAATACCTAACTGCTCTGTGCCTGGCAGGAAGGATTCTGATATAAACCTCTCTGCAGGTGGCACACCCAGTGATGGTGTGATGGGTATTTAAATTAAATGAAGTTGGTTACACATGGCATTGTTAGCTAGAGCTATTAGCTGGAATGTATTACTTGATCTGAATATTGTAGATCAGGGCCCAACTGTGATAGATGTGATACAAGCAGAACAGTGATACATATCAAGCGTTTCAGCATGAGACCAGTTTATGGAAATTGCCATAAGTAGGTAAAGGAAACAGTAAAATTTCTTCATTATAGAGCTCTAAGATTTAATTAGTGATTCTGATTTAAAACAGGAAATGGACTTTCAAATTTGTGTTCGGTTTTATAGACCCCCAAAGTGGAGACATGTCACTAGTAGAGGTGTGTTTTTGTTATCTTTTAAATTGAAATGGTTAACTTTTCACTTGTACAGAATGAACACTTAAGAGAGTTTTCAGAATTTGTAGGTAAGGTGGGTGATCAACAGGTGATAAAGATGCCATCCCTTTTGGGATCATGGGATTAAATAGTCAGGTTTGAAGGGACTTCAAGAGATCTCTAGTCCACCCTCCTCCTGCAAGCTGGGTCAACCATGAGATTAGACAAATAAAAAGGAATAAAGACTTGCAGAGACCTGAGAAATTTGATGAACAAGCTAAAACTGAAATAATCTTAGAATAGGGACATAAATAGGTTTACTTTGTGTTCTGGGATTGTTGAATATGTCTCTCTTGGCTTGAACATACTGCCCACGAATATGTGTGAAAATTACATGTGAAGTTTTAGTTCGCAGCTTAAATCTGTACAAGTTTCATTTTTGTCTCTAGGGCCCAGACACAATATCAAAGAAAATAAAATGTTGATTTTCTGTTATCCAAATTAACTGAGCCTGTTATGCACTCTTCCTCCCTGTCCTTCTCCCTCTACTCATACACACATGCATGCACACACAGTGCATAGTCATGGTGGTACTGGGGAGCACTGTACAAGCACAGTTCATATGCAACCTAATTAAACTTGTTAAAGACATTGAAGAGTGGAACCTACAAAATTAACATCTTTATAGGAAGGAAGAAGAGAGGTCAAAATTAAGGATGACCTGGACTGCCATGGTATGTTTCATGGTATCTTTGAATATGAATCAGCTGCATCTGCATCCTGCTGAGGTGGATGAATTGTTCCAGTTATGAACTCTGAAGGCCAAATGGGGTTAATGATTATATCAGCTGGGGAAGTGTCTTACTGCTAAAATAGAAGGAAGAAAAAAGAGCCTATGTGAAGTTCTAAAAAATCTCCAGTCAGGGTTTTGGTGTTTTGCCATTCAGATGCATGAAGTTTAGCTTGTAGTGGAAAATTTGAGAAAATTGCAGAATATTTTCAATTCAACTTCATGTGGTAGAGATTTAGTCATATATGTACCCAAAGTGTACAAAGGGAAGTAGTTCATGGATGCAATGTCCAGCTTCTTACATAAACTCCTGGCAAGTAGAAATTTACAGGTGTGGGTTTAGTCTTGATAATTTAGTTAGGATACAAATTAGTCAGATTGTTGTGAATAGTTTGAGAAGTGTGCTTAAGTGAACCACAATATTTATGAATACTGTAGCACGGTTGGGTAACTGTGGTAAACGGGAGCTATTGAACATTTATACCTATTTGTAGCAGGTTATTTTAGATTGTTTCAAATTTTCTTGTCCAGCAGTTCAGGTCACTGATTAAAGAAAGACCTCTCAAATTTTCTTTTCAAAGGCACAGTGGTGGACTTTCCTAAGAGAAAATTTGTTGTCTAGTCTATGTCAAGATCTTTGAGCAAATCTCGGCATTTTTTTCACTACATATCAGGAAAGTTGCCACTGAAAATACAGATTTGGTGTTGAAAGGCTTGTACTGCTCTTTCATTACCATGGGCTCCAGTGAATCCTAAAGATTACAGTCCTCTCCTGTCCTCCCATGCTGTGGCTTTCACTGCCTGTGTTTTCAGATAAAAATAAATGTACAAAACTGCAGGTTTGAACTCTCCACACTGAACATTGATACTTAGTTCTGCTTTTGTGCCATCACATAAAACACTGGCCAGAATATAAACTCCTTTCTCTCTCCTAAGAAACTTCTGTGAGGGAGTGTGTTAGTGGTGTTTTAATTGCTTAGGTTAAGTCTTCCTCAGGCTTGGTTATTCCTGCAGGTGAGGAAGCCACAGAGACTATCCTGTTCAAAACTCCTTCTTCCTAATATCTTTTGATCATATTTATATACATGGCTGGTCTAAGATCCAACTGCTTTACTGTATTTAATTTCATTAGCATCTTGCCCCATTAGACAGTCAAAATATTGTGTTGCTTATTTAATCACTGTGAAGCAGTGGAAGGCAGAGACACCAGTTACAAGGAAGTTCAAATCAACCAGGTCCTGGTTGCTAAGAAGAGATTGTGTTTTTAAAAATACACTGGTTTTCTAATGTTAGAATTTCTGTAATTGAGCTTTTAAACTGAGGAAATAAGAGAAAAGTGTAATGTTAGCACTGCTGGGGGACTGAAGAACCATAATCCCTGTAAATGTCAGCTGAGAGGCTGTTAAATCCTTTCTTCCTCATGTTCTCAGTACATAAACTCACACAAACATGTAGGATAAGTATTGGATAATATAATTAAGATGGTTGTAGATTGTGAAGGATTAAATTGAGCACAGGAAGTAAGGATATTTTTGGTAGAATGGGGTCAAAGTGCTTTTGATAAATGCTTTCAACTTCTGCACATTTTACAGTTACTATTTATGGTCCACGCTACAGAAAACAGATTTGTACCTGTTTGCAGAAGTGCAGCTAAATTCAGTTTTCTACTAAGTAGTTCAGTTTCATATTTACCAGGGATTGAGATGTTACCCATCTGATTGTGGTACTAACCTGGCTGATGAGAATCCTTTATCAGTTTCCCAGTACTTGTAGAGATATAAGATGGAATGAAAGATGATTTCAATTCTTTCTTACTGAAGCCAGCAATGTACGAAGATACTGTACTTGATTTCAAATATGTTACTTGGTGATATTTTCTTATTGTCAGCACTAATTGATTTAACTGTTATTACTGGATGGGAATGTCACATTTGTGTCTGTTCATGTTATGTATGTCACTCTGTGGCTTGGGTGTAATGTGATTGATACTGTGAGAGGCTGGACTTAACAAAATTACTTGGATTGTTCAGGCCACCCCCTACCCATTCTGGTCTCTTCCTGCTCAAAAATAAAGAAAAAGAAATATCTTTAAAAAGTGATTGTTTTACGAGCAATGGGGAAATTAGCAGGCAAAGTTGTTCTGTGGGCTGATAAATCTTGCTGTCTTTAAGTTTTCCCATATGTTTATTATAAATATTCTCTTTTTACCTCTTATTTTCACGTTCCCCACATTCACCTCAGTAACTACTCCTCTCTTGTCTGCACCCTTGAGGAACTTGCACATTGCTGTCATGTTTTGTATTTAGGTATTACACAGGCAAGAAAAGCAGCTCTTTACTTCTTTTAGTCTTCCTTCCATCAGACAGCAGTTCTTAAACCTGTGCAATATATTAATGTTATTCTGTGCCAAACTCTATCATTTCTAGTATGAATCATGATGCCATTCATGAATACTTATTTAAGACATGAAGAAAGGGAGCTGAAGATGGGATGTATGTCTGCATTAAATTCCAGAGCTCAAAAGAGGAAGGCAGCAGGACAGGTCATGAGGCTACTGTGGGAGGGAATTCTTGCCTTGACACAGGCATGTAACTGGATGGAGTTTGTGCTGGTTGATTAGATTTGTGGGGCTTTTTATGCAGTAATCTTTCCTCTTCCTATTGCTGCAATAGAGTTTAAGACTTGTGGTAAAGCAACAGTAAAATGATCCCATCAGACCTTCTATCCTTATACATTATTAATATTTGGAAATTATGACTGAAAAGACTAAAAGAATATATACTTAAATATAGAAAAACTTAATAAATATGCAGAGCTGCAAAATGCATGTTAACTAAATAGTGCAAGTTTGGGTTTTTTTTGTCTGATAAGATACTAGTGATGTGACAAACAGAGTTAATGACCCTGGCTTGCAAAATATATTTAAGGTAGATTAGACAATATTTTGAGTAAAACAGTACATAAACCTTAGAGAAGACACTACCTATACATTTCAAGTATAATAAACTAGCATAGTTTCTAATAGGAGTTGTGTTACAGGTATAGTTATCTTTAGCAGGTAAGTATTTTTCCCTTCTTTGAAATGATGTATTTTGTCTGAGAGCAAAAGTAGTCAAAAACGTTGTTCTATCATTCAGCTACTCCCCACAGAAGTTTGGTGCTACTTACATTTGTTTTCTTTTGAAATCTGACAAAGGAAATCTGAATTTCTCTCAGAATTGAAAGTGTGCAAGTGTGGAGTTTGCACAACCTTTCTACATAAATGTGTTGCAGTGTTATAGGGTCTTTGTGGTGAAAAAGTTCATCGTTATATGTAATCTGAATTACTTTGTTTCAACTTGTGTGTCTCTCATCCTCCCACCATACAACATAGTGGAGAGCCTGACTCTGGGTTCTTGATGACCTCTACGTAGGTCACAGGGTGTCAGGGGTTGGAAGGAACCTTGGAGATCTTTGAGTCCAACCCCCCTGCCAGAGCAGGATAATATAATCTAGCACAGGTGACAAAGGAACACATTCAGGAGGGTTTTGAAAATCTCCAGAGAAGGAGACTCCACAGCCTCTCTGGGGAGCCTGTTCCAGGGCTCTGTGACCCTTACAGTAAAGAAGTTCCTCCTCATGTTAAGGTGGAACCTCTTGTGCTCCAGCTTACATCCATTCCCCCTTGTCCTATCACAGGGCACGAGTGAGAAGAGGCTGTCTGGAAAGCTCGCCAAAGCCTTCAATTCTCTAGGCTCAACAAACCCACTTCAGTCTTTTACCAGAGGGCAAGTGTTCCAGCTCCCAACCATGTTGGTGGCTCTGTGCTAAACTCTATCAACATCTTTCTTGAACTGGGGACCCAAAGCCACACATGGTATTCCAGATGTGGTCTGATGAATGTCAAATGAAGGGAGATGATCACTTCCCTTAATCTGCTGTCAGGCTGTATTAACAGGTCAGCAGATTGAGGGAAGTGATCACTGCTGCCAGGGCACGCAGCTGGCTCATGTTTAGCTCAAGTTTCAGCAGGACCCCTCAGATCCTTCCCAGCAGGGCTGCTCTCCAGTCAGTGCCCAGCCCACATTTTTTTCAGGGAGTACTTCCTTCCCAGATGTAGAATATTGCACTTGATCAGAACTTGGTGAGTGATCTTTGTGATCAGAGAGATGATTATGTTCTTTTGAGCTTTTTGACTATCTCCACACTGTAGTGCCCAATGTTGAAAAATTTGTAAGCCAGAATGCTTTTCAGGTCTTCATTTATACATTGCACTTGTAGCCAGTGCATGCACAATACCTGCAAATGCCATCTCCCCTTTGAGAGTCAATGCTAGGGCTTTCTCTAGGTGAGAGAACAGTCTTGATCCTACTAAGAGCAGGAAGCTGGACTGATGGCCAAACTGGATGAGTCTGTGGCTGTGAAGAGCAGAATGTGCTGTGGGTTTAGGCTGAAGAACACTGTTCTCCCTGTTTGGGCTTTGCAGAATTTCTGGTATCTTCTGCTGTCAATCTGAGAGAAGCTGGAATGCCTTGTCACAGGGAAGGAAACAAAACAAGGCCTCATTGTGTTATATAGTGCTGAGATCTCTTAATTTGGCCTATTTTATTGATGTTGAAATAATATGCAGAGTATGTCTAATGTTTTGAATATAATGCTAACTGTTGTTCCATACATTTCTGAGTTAAGCTTTAATCATGATGAAAGCTTAGATAGAAGTGCTGATTTCTTAATTTACTTGAACATTTAATTGTCTTTGGCTGAATGCTGCACACTTGTAATTTCAAAACCTTTCATAGGATCTAAAAGATACATGGCACAATGTACCTTGATTTTAAGCTAATGCAGCAGAGCAACTATAGAGACACAGATACGGAGCTGTTTTTTAGTTTTAGATTTACTTTGACTTTCCCATCTTAAAGAAAAGTCTAGTCTAACTTGTTGACATTTTTAGTAACTTAAGGATTTCATTCCATTGTTAAGTCATGACATAAATGTATGTGGCAAGTTACAGATAAAAGAAAATTATCTTCCTTATAAAAGATATCTTATAACTTGAGGTATGATCTCAAGAGGGATGGTAGCAAACAAAGTATTTTGATTTTGGGAAAGATGATGGGATTTACAAACAGCAAGATCTTGCTGCTTTGGTTAGTATTGCTTGAATCTTGAAGACATTGGAATATTATTTATCAGTGTAATACTAAAAACTACACTTTACAAGTTCTATCAGCATTTTAACTGAGACTGTAGTACATAAAATTTTTAGCAACATATTGTCACTGACCGTTAATTTTGCAGTAGCATCGGACGAGATCTGCCCCTTTTTTTTCCCCTCGGCAGACAGGTAGAAACTGCATTGTGTATCTCCAGTGAGTACTGGCTCTGCTAGAATGATGGTAACACCAAGCAGGCTTGCCTCATTGATGTATTTTGTGAGCACCAATTACACTCTAAGAAGGCTTGGCCTGGGATTTTCTGAAAATATAACCCATAATTTTTGGTTACAAAAATTTTGGTTACTCAAAGCTTCTGAAGGAAAAAAGAAAAAACATTTCAACATCAGCAGAGAGTTTGCAAGAAGTAAACTCCACCAAAGACACTTATTTGCACGGTGCAGGTTGGGAAAACAATAATAATGAGCAACTATTTCTTTGAGTATTTTAGTTGATGGCTGTTCTGCGTATTTTGTGAAGGAGCTAGCAAGTGAGAAAAAGAAGGGACAAGATGAACGTAGTTTGGAGGCTTTCCAGAAAACAAGAACTGTTTTATAGTGTGGCTTAACCCTCGGAGCCTGGCATGCTTGTTAGTACATTTGTTCAGGAAACAAGCTTTTGTCGGCTACAGAATCTGCTTGTCTGGATTGTCAACATCTGCTTCATACAGAGAATATTGTGCTGAGAGCATTAAAAAGTTGGGGTTTTTTTTTCCTTCTCTTTAGCAGATCACATACAGAAGGGATGGCTGCAGGTGAAAGCTAATAGTAAAGGATATCTAAACTGTAAGGAAAATGAAACTCATAATGCTTCTCATTTCCATAAGATAGCCTGCAACTAGACTTTTTAAGTGTTTTAAATTAAGGCACATAAGCAAGAGGTGTAGTTATATTATCACTAGTAAATAAATTTGTGACAGCTGATAATAATAAGAAAAATAAAATCAAAATTGAATCACAAGTAGGTTGGAAGTAGCCACAGAAGGTCATTTAGTTCAGCCTCCTGCTCAAATCAGGTCAACTATGAGAAAACCAGGATTAGCTATTACTCTGACAATCCTCAGGGATTAAATAAAATACTTTCCCTTTTTTGGTCATAGCTCCGTTCCTCTTCATATGCTTATTTGTGAGATGATGATTTATAAATTAAAGAACAAATGGTCTTGGTTTTATTTGTTTCAAAGTGAAAAATATAGAAATGCACAGAAAATTTCTAATTATATTTTCATGACATATGCATTTCATCACCACTTGTGCATGCAGGTATGTACCTGCACTGGAGCACTTTTATACCTGATGCCTCTTACATTTTCAGATAAAAGTTAGGCAGTGCACCTCTCAGCCAATAGGATACTATAAAGTAACTGAAATATAGCAAGAAGCTCTGATTTTTCTTTTCTGCATTAAAATATAGCATTTTATGTTTCTTTTTTTCTTAGAAGCAAAAAACCTGTACTGATATTTCTTGGGTGTTTTTTTTCTTTTTCCCCTCCTGCAGCAGGGATAGCAAAATTAAGAATCTCCTGATGGGGGAGTATTCTTATCCATATTTTCATATGAAAGCAGTAAAGAAAATTAAGGTGTATTAATGATGAAACGTGCAGATACGTTCTTTCCTTAAGGCTGATGAGTAACAAATCTGTTAGTGTCTCACAACCCAATATGACACGTTGATATTTGCAGCTATAGGACAGAGATACAGAAAGAGTAATGTAAATATTCATTTTATACAGTGTAGTTTATGATTATTTGGTCATACAAATGAGGAAATATGTGATTGCATGAATCTGTGAAATCTTGTTCTGAAACTTCCCTTGCACCCAATATGTTTCAGCTGAATTTGTTACAGCACTTCTTTTAAAATAACAATCCCCAACCCAAGCAGCAAAAACCCTGAATACATGCAGAAAAGAAAATGCCTATATATCTGTGAGCTAGATTAAATAACTCCATTTTGCAAGCATTTGAGTCTTAGTTATTTAAACGAGTTAAAAGTATAAACTTAGTATAACATTAAAAAAATTGCCATTATTTTTCTTTTACATTGTTGGAAGCAATTCCGTTCCTTTGTTATATTCTAAAAGGAAAATACAATCCAATTAGACCTGTATCTGAAAAGTAGTAAAAAAATAGCTTTTATAAGCTATATAAACTTGAACATCAATTCATAATGGCATAAACATAACAGCAGTTATGTTTCATTCTAAAACCAGGTACTATCCAGTAAGGATCAACATCCAGGTTTCCTTTGCAGATTTTACAGGAATGACTCCTCATCAGTGTTATTAAATTACATCACATTGCTTGATGGCTCTCCAAGCTCTGTGAATGAGATACGGCTGTTGATTCATCCTTTTCCATTTTCTGTGATTGAAATAAGGTCAGTTAAAATAAATGGCTATGCAATTAAGTGCTCTGAAAAATATCAACACATACTGAAAATAACCCCTCCAAGATTTCCGTAATTTAGATAACAGTTCAGTAATTTACCTTGAAACTGTCATGGTGGATCTTGGGTGGGAGTTGAGGCAGATTGATACCAAGTCACAATGCTCCTACAAAATGTTTCTTTTTTTTTCTCTTTTAGTCCAGATAAAAAAAACCCTATAAGTTACAATTGCAATCACTATAATGTGTGGGTTTGTCTGAATATGGTGAAATAATACATTACTTATATTGAAACCTGGAAGTTAGCTCACAGAGATTTAAGTAGCCTACGTTTCCTTGGAATGCTGTTGTAGGGAAGTTTGTGTTTAGTTTGCTTGCTTATTTAACCAATGGGTCAGGTTTTTAAAGGTTTTAAGAGGCTTATTTCACTCTTACTTAAGCAGAATTTAAAAATGCATGGTTCTTCTTAAGACTAGAAATAAAAATCTGTCTGAAGCAACCTGTAGAGGGTACCTTTCATGACCTTAGAAAAACACTTTTGTGGAAAAGGGTTGTTGTAGCCAGATTTTTGTTTTAATCTTTTGTAATGGACTATATATAGCTCAGGGTTTTAGGTCTACATATCTTTAAGGACAATTCAGCCTATGGAATTTTATATATTGTTTTACCATATTGCAGCATGATACATTTTCAAATCATTTTTAAAGAATTATCAGGGAATTACTGGCAGTACAGAAGAACCAACTCAAGTGCATTTTCCCCTTCCTTTGGAATATAAATTACACCTCAATCCTCCTTTTTAGTTAAAGTAACAGGAATTATTTTCTTGGGGAAACATTCACATACCTTTTCCTATCATTAAAAGGTTGTATGCACAATTTATTTATTGCCATCATTATATTTTAAACCAGTGCTTTCAACATGTGTGTTTCCTTAAGTATATTGTATTTCAGAAGTAGCAGGGGTATCATGTGATGTGGTATCTCCCAGGGGAGTTATCTGGTTTTAATGAATAAGTTCCAGAGTGTAAATCCTTGTAAGTGACCAGAATGTGAGTTAGAATCATCTCATGACAATTATACAGTTCAGGGTTGTTTAAAAAAGCTGAAGGAGAGCCAGTTGCTAATCCACATGGAAATACAAATACCAAAAAGAACTGTAGCTGATCCAAGTACACAGATTGAATTTGTCCATAAAAAGGTACTTGACAAATTTTATTGTGCGTGCCCTTATGAAGTAAATCCTGTTGGTTTTTCTCTTGTTCATTCTGAAACTACAATCCACTCGTAGGAGGAAAAAAACATACTTACTCATTTCTGCTTCTTAACCAGAAATATATTTTTGTACATTATAAGTGTCAGTCATTTCAGTCACAGCAGGGAAACCAGCAAGCACTCAGCTACCACAGCCCTGTGTATGGTAGATCTGGAGACCCATCTGCTTCAGGTGTGGCATGACTAGAGAGCAGTCAGCCTTACTCATTTTTAAGGATTGATTTAAGGTTTTCCCTGCACAGAAGTCTCTTATTAAGTAATAAACCTACTACGCTATACAGATATTCTTTGTTTTCACAGCATTGATACCAGGGCCACATCTTGATATACTCTTGGCAGAATTTTTGGTTGGATGTTTCTGATACTCCTCATCCTTTGTACAGTTCATCTCTGCATCAGAACATGTGCTAACAATGGCAGTGTTTGGATATTGGAGGTTATTCCATAAATAATGGCAACTGTAACGTCACCATACTATAATATTTAGAAAATATGCACTATTTAGATTCTATTTGCCTCATCATCCTTTAGGATGCTGTAAGAAAAAAAAGTGTGACTCTTGAGGTTGGGCCTTGGTGATCTCTAACTATCTGTGGCAGAAATTAGATTCTTTAGATGCATATGTGATTACTAACAGTTAAATTATCAGTTTAAGTAGGTAAAGCGTTTCAGTGGAGACATAAGTGGGTGCATGCTCCTTGCACAGTACCAATACAAAGTAAATTATCTAAGTATACATCACCCTCTGACTTGTGGTAGGCTAGCAGTGTACATGCAGCTAATTACAGCTGCTTGGCTGTTAAGCTAAGACATCATTATGCTGCTGTAACTCAATTGATTGTGATGGCTTGTCTGTACCCTTTATAATAGCCTTCTTCCAAAGAAGAAGACTCATTTTGAATGCTTTGTGGCCTGCTTGCTTGATAGCTAGGGGAAACCTAAGGTAGCCTAAGACAGGAGCCTTATGGATTCAGGCTGAATTTAGCAGAAATTGTTTGCTCCTATCCCACAGCCAGACAGGGCAACTCCGGAGAGTAGAGAATACAGTAAAGAGGAGGAGAGAGAAAAGAATACGAGAAGTAAATAGTTATGGCTTCTTCCTGTTCTTTGGCTCTTCAGACACAATAAAACCCAAACATGCAGAGACATTTGAGTCCTAATTAAGGGCTTTGTTAGCTGCATGCAAAAGGCAAAGCCTATCCACACATGCTGCCTCACATGCTGGTTTCTAGTGCCCTTTAAAAACTGACACAATGGGCATGTCTACAGTGATGTGTTATTCAGAGGCTTCCAAGCTGATACAAATAAGGTGCCTCAAGAAATGGAAACAGTTTAAAGGTGCCAGCATAATGCTGTGCAGGAGTTAATTCCCCATGCTGAGAGACAGGATGGCACTAGTGCTGTGCAGATACGATGTTTTCAGGCCATGAGGTATGATGGTTGTGATAGCTGTGATTTGCTATATGGATGCATAGCTTACAGGTGATAACCCGGGGACACTCATTCTCTTGTGGGGTTTATTCCTGTCAAATTACCACGGAGGGGCTCACAAAAAATCTGGAATGGGACATTTCTGAATTCATAAATGCAGCAGCTTCCAGTACTCTGCTGCAGGCCAGATTTAATTTAATTAACTTGTACCAGCTGGCTGCAGGAGTAAAGGGGGAATGCCAACAGGGAATAGGTGAAGGAGCAATCTCCCCAGCTGCTCTCACTTGATCAAGTCCTGCTGGTGGCAGAACTAGGCTGGAGTCAATTGAAAAGATTTTGAATGATGTGCTGTAGAAATTCTTCGTAGAGAGCTTCTAGATATGTCTGCATTTTTACCTGTCATGAGCAGCACAGAAGGAGGGAGAATGGAGGAAAAGATCTGCTCTTTTCTCATTCTTGCCTTGTTTTGGTGGTTGTTTTTGTTTTGGATTTTATTTATTTATTTATTTGTTTGTTTATAGAGCTTTCTGAGATAGTTTGAGATTTCACCTCAGATTGGAAGACTTCACACCATTGAGTCCCATAGTACTTTTTGCTTTGCACCTCAGGGATGAATTAAAAGAACTTCCTCTTGATAACTTTGAATTCCACATAAATTCTGAAGAACTGCAAACATCACTGCAGGTAATATTTGGAAAAGGACTGTGATTGTGAGCAGAGAAAAAGAGCAATAGAAAGCAAGACCTGTTCATGAGGCATCCCTGCTCTGAATTGATGTTACATAGTGTTATAGCCTCACATTAAAATTGGGTAGATTTAAAAAAAAATCTGGGCACTGTCTTAATGAATTAGGCTAAAAAGAGTAGCAACATGTAAAATAGCGATGCAGCACCAGAGATCTAACTCAGTACTGTACTTGTGTCAACATAACATTCTGCACCAAATAATCAAGCAGTATTAATTATGATGGAGACAATACTGCACCAGTATGTTTCAGTCCTAAAGAGACTCCTTTATCCCTTTATGCAATAAGTCCTCTCTCTTAAACATATTTATTTTGTCTGTCTAAACTGGCACAGTTTAGATTTTGAAGGGGCCTCCTTGGAAGCAGCTAATGTCCAATGTAAAGTGTCTTCCACGTAATGGGAATCTTACTTCACCTTTGCCATTTAATGTGAGCTTTATCAGTTTATGTTTCTTTACACAGTGTGAATCAGGAAGAATACTATTGGAGTTCAGATGAAGGCTTTTGACTCTAATCTTTTGTTGTGCACATCTATTTACTGTGTTGCAGACACAGTAGCAAACTGTTAGCTTATCTTCTAAGACTACTCCTTGGAGATCTGCCGTCTTGTAGAACCTGGTTAGCTTGGCTGTTCATATATTCGACCATTTTAAGTCATTTTACTCAAATTATATTTTATTGGTTACCTATAAACATTCCTCTGCATTCATAGCTGATCAGACATGGAAGTCTGAGGACTTTTGTGAATCTGGTGCCAAGTCAGACTGCTGGAGAGCAGAGAATTGTGCAGTTACCTAGTTGCAAAGGGCAGCAGCAGTAGGGCAGCAGTAAGAGCAGGTGCTTTACAGCATATCAGATTTATTAAGAACTTTAAGAAGTTCAAACAAGGAGCATGACTTTCAAGCATAACCTGTGTTTGAGTTGCACTATCATGTAGCATAAAGATCCCTAGTATTTCCAGTGACATAAATACCCCATGGTAATGCCATGGCACATATTATGAACTCCTGATGAAAATGACAGCCAGCTCTTAAATTATTTTGCTTCTCTGTCAGATACAAATATGAACATCTTGAATGGGTTACCAACTGTACTTATACAAAGAGTTCAGTGCAGTAGAAAGAGTACTGTAAAAACTGTCAAATTTTTCTTGCTCAATTCATGGCTTTTGAAGTTGCACAATGAAACCTTAGCTGTTGACTGGATGCCTAGCAGCTAGGGCCTGGCAGCTTTGATCCGATCTAGTGTAGCTGTCTTGAAGCTAGATTGCATTTAGCTCTTATACTGTAGTATCTTCAGTACTGACAAAAGTGCTACATTTGTCTGCTACTTGAAATGACAAATGCCTAAAAGGTTTCTAAAACAAAGCTAGTCAAAAACTGCCGCGAAGATGGTTAAATTCCAGCTTTGTATTTTTGCTCTGAATTTATGGACTAGATTATTTTGTTACCTCCTGATTTGCCATCTGTTCCTTATAATATCTAAACTAGAAGAAACAACTTTTGTGAGGCCTAGCAAAGAAACACTCCAATTAGGCCAAATATAGAGAATAAATTTTAGACATTGCAAAAGATAACACAGGCTAGATGCACTAAAAAACAGTTCATAATGCTGCCACGTAGCGCTAGGAGTGGTATACAAGTAGGACTATTTGAGTGTGTTTACAACAGAAGAGATTGCATTTGATAACTGATGGCTGAATAAATTACTGGGCCATAAATACTCCACAGATAAAAAAATACCTACTGAGCAAATCCTGTGTCAGGCTTCAAATCATTGTTGTGGTTACCCTTAAAGAATGTACCGTGGCAGAATACAGACAGAGTCTTGAAGCAAAAGGAAGCTCATTTCATGATCATTACAGATGCGTCTGTTTTATAGTACAAAAAACCCAGATATTCTGATGTAATGGTCAGAATATTTTTTTCATAATTGAAGGTGATTAAATATATATTCTCTGCAGGATTTAGGAATATATGCTATCAGCTGTAATTCACAGCGCTCAGCACGTGTTTATTCTGATAAGACTTTCTTAATCAGCTCTGTAATCCAATGCCAGCTTGAGTGTAGGCTGCAGTAATACCTCTTGTAAGAGCAGGGGAAGCCTCCAGGGGAAGCAGGATCATGAGTCCTAGACACATAAATGGAAAAATCCTAGGAGATAAAGTTCATTTTTTATTTGCAGCCAACACAAGAAAAAGAAGAAGAGGGATTTATCATTTCTGCAGAACTCAGTAATAGAGATGGCCCAGAAAACACCAAACTGTTTTGTAAGAAGTTTTATAACATTATGAATATTTCTTGCAACCAGAGTTTTATAAAATAAGTAATTGACCTCAAAATAATAAAATATATTACTTGTCTCTTACTTTTTTCTTCCAATCATCAGAATTACTTTTCAGGGAGGTAAAAGAAATTCCATTTCTTTAGAGGGGAACATCCTGCTCCTGTAATTACAGTGTCATATGTTTTTACAGTATCTCAAACTGACTCAAGCTTATAAAGCATTCACATACTAATCCTTTTGGTGAGATACTTCTCTAGAATAGCTCAGTGTTGTTCTACAGATTAGTTCTTATTGGTCTCTCATAGCACTGATGAGCATGAGCTTCTTGATGGATATTGACAAAAGTTAGAAGTTCCATCAAAGCCAGCAAGGTTTTATTGCATCGCTGGTTTAAATGAGAAGCAAATCTGTCTGCTTTGTAATCATTGCTTGTTACACAAAGTGACATGATCTCAGAACTTAAAAGTGAACTTAAAATAGGAGACAGAAAATAACTACAGTAATTCTTGCTTCAATAGAGTAATTTTGGAACCTCTCTCTAATTCAAAGTGACTGAATTGTTTTGTCTACTTTCTATACCACTTAGACAATTTTTTCTAATGGTTTTGTTCTAAGACAATAATAAACAAAAGAACAAGGGAATGAATACCTTTTTACTGAGAATAGTGTGATGTGGAAACTGTGGACTTCTCCCTCAATCAGAAATGACTGATTCTGGAAAGATGCTTTTTCATGAGGTGAAACTCTAATACAGTCAGCATGGTAATGCTTCATCTGACAAAGGAAAGGTACAAATGCCCTGAAATCTGTAAACAGAGTTTTTGTCCCCTGTGGACACTTGGATAGAGCTCAGGTACTTCCTTCAGCAGAACTCTGTGAACGATACCATGTATCAGTCACTTGCAGAAATTGTTATAAGAAGGCTTTACCCTATTACTTCCTAAGACAGTTAAGTGAAGTGAGTAAAACAGTAATGAGGACATTAATAGGAGTTCCCTGTATTGCTTTCTTGTGTGATTTTTGTCACCAGTTTTCTGATTTCTTAAAGCTCAACTGCTGGAACCACAACATAATAACAGTTTTCATGTTTTATCTTTTTTCCAGTCTTTGTAGCTGCAGGCAAAAGTCTGAAAACACAGACACCAGGAATATTTCAATACCAGAAATAAATAAAAAAAAAGGCACTGGAAATTAATTATTGCTTTAAAATCTGGTGGTTTTAAATGTCACTAGTGACTGGCTCATGATTTTTGACTCAATGTACTTGTCAAACTTATACCTGACATCCAACCTCAAAACGAACACATTAAAAGTGCTGTTTTGGAGTTTTCAATGTTTGCTAAAATGTTGTCTTATTTAGGTATTAATGTGAAAACTCTGATGTATTTCTGTATGAAGATATTTGGTATGTAAGTTGTGAAGAAGAGAGTATTGCTGTGTAGGATTATAGATTTGACATATTTCCAAAGAGCTTGGTTTCATAGTATTTACATAAAACCTAGTCAGCAGCAAAAAATCAAGTGTTATTAGTCAAAGAACACTTAAATACAGTGAAGTATCATGCTCATTTGAGGAGATTCAAAATTCATATTCTAGCTTAGGCTCTGAAAAATGAGGTAACACAATGCATTGTGACTGAGCAAAATGGTAATTTACTTCCTTGGTTCCTGTCAGCAGTTTCATTTGTGTTGTGTAGTTATCATTGTGTGTCCTCAGAGAGATTGCACTAAACCTAGTAGTTATGATACAGTCAGACTTACTAAATCCTTTATTAAGAACAGCAATTTCCTGCTACAGATAAAAATACTTAAGTCTTTAGTTACTTTTTACTATCAGAATGTAAATATATCTTCTTTTAAAAACTTGTTACTTGCAGATGAGTTAATTGAAGTTATCCCATTACATTAGTGTACATGTGAATATGGAGTGCAGCTGAGCCAAATTAAAAAAAAAAGGTGTGTTTTAAAAGGACATTGAATGGTAGTGATGCCACCATACTACCACAGATGTTGAAAGCAAGGGCTTTCGGGTTGTTTGACAGCCCAGATTAGTTGCAAGGGGAAAGTGTGGGAGGTTTCAAGCCGTAAGCCATGTTACAGAAAATGAAGTGACAATAGTAACTGCCGTTGGCCATATGACTCAGTAGAGACTTGGACAAAAATTGTTTATGCTTAGCAGGAGTGAATACTAAACAAGCTCCCTAATCTCATTTTTGCTAGCAAACATATTTTCTTTTTAAAAGGGAGCTAAAATGTACTTATGGTGACCTTATAGGTCTGAAGATAAGTGCAAGAAGTACTTTGTCTAGTTTGGAAGTTTCAGAGTGTTTTTCTGCCAAATTAAAAAAAAATAAAATTCTTGATCTGGATCTTCCTTGCTTGAAGCTTCATACAGTGTTTATTACAGGCTAGCTTTATTTTAATGGAAAAATAGCAGGAAAATGAGCATTTAATCGTGTTAAAATTTGGAAACTTTTTTTATTTGAGCTACTGTAGCTCAAGAGCCAACATTTGTTATTCTGCTTTGAATTTTTTTTTTAAAGGCTCAACAAATTTGATTAAGATATAGAAACTTAGATTTTGTGTGTGCTTAATTTTTTTCTACATAGGTTTGCCATATCTTGTGTTTTTAATTTACACATAAGACTTACCATGTTATCCCCAAAAGCTAAAGCTCCAAGTAGAGTGATTGGGACAATAGTTGTGTATCTGTAAATACAAATATTAACACCTATATACATGTGTAGAAGTAAAAACATTTTGTATGCTTCCAGGCTTACTAGTATTCCTAAATCAGAAGATATTTGCAGCTAGAATAATTTGAATCTTTAGCTATTGGTACTAGTTTTAATACACAGCTGTTGTTCAGGCTTTGAAAATTTTGTTCAATAACAATTTTATTATGAGCAGGCCCTACTGAGTGCTGAGCAGTTTTGAACATTTGCTACTGAAGAGTATTCTTTCGGATGGATGAGTGTGTTTTAAGACATTCCTCTGGCTTTTTCAAAATGCTTTACTGACTTCTAGTTGGACTGCTGTTCTGAATCCCTTGGGGGGTTATGAAAATGTCCATCATAAAGTTAGTCTTTTTGTGCCCACATTAATGGTACTGTAGAGTGTGCTGTGGGATTTTTGCAGTCTTCTATTTCTCTATATTAAAATTCAAGATTGAAAAATTTATGAAATATTTCTGTGTTGCAATTACATGTGTTAGCCCAAGTGGGACAAAATAACCTAGTGGTCACATGTGCTGAACAGTCCTCCAGGAGCCCTCCATGACTTTGACGTAGAAATGAAGTCTGAAACTCTTTGGTGGTACAACCTTTTTTCACTATTGGAATTGCATCATATCAGTGAAAAATATATTCCATTTATTTTCAAGTATATAATGAATGGAAGAGTAAGGGACAGAAATTTCTTTATTGTAGCTACCTGTGAATTATTTAATAGTTTAGAATAATGATAGTGCAGTCTGTCTTTGAATACAGTCTGGATATTAACCCATATCCCTAGAATCCTAACCATGACCCCAAGAATATTTAGCTTTCTATATCACTGCAGAAATTCTTGACCATCACTTAATTTATCTTACATGTAAAATATCTCCTTGAAATCATGCCCTAAGAACAATCTTTCTTCCAGTCTTTGGAGCTTCCAGTACTGGCTAGAAGTAGGAGTTGCAGAAGCACATGAAAATATTCAAATTGTGGTTAACGGATTGTGTTTTGTTTTGTACAATTATATTGTTACTGTACTGTGCATAATTGTGTTACTTGATATACAGCTATTTTTCTAAATGTCAAGATGTGGCTAGTGAATAACCTTATAACTCCATGGTTACTACAAGAAATGCGTTTCAATGGAATAATGCAGTTTGGAGAGGAGACATAACTGTTGTGCACACTGTGCATTTTTTTGTTGGGACATTTCTGCCCTGGGTTTTTCTCTTTTACTTAACTGTCTAACATAGCCACAAAAAAAAAAAAAAAAAAAAAAAAAAAAAAAAAAAAAAAAAAGTTTTGTCACTTGAGGGCAAAAAAAAAAAGTCTGATAGCATTTTAGTATTTCATAATATTCTATTCAAATCTTTAGCATAATTTGTCAGTCCTGTATTGAGACAAGATTTGATGCTGTTTGATGGAGCAACTCTGCACTCAGGATGCTTGTACAAAGACAGATCCACTCTTGTACAGGTACTTGCATAGCATTTATGGAAACTCAAGGTATACAACAAGCTGTAGTAGCTTTACCAAAAAAAAGAATTTTCAAAGCTACTAAGCTTACCATACGTGAATAATGCCATCATTTTTCTGCCCTCCAATAAAATAGTTTTAATACTTTATTTTAAAACTAGTGTTTTAAGTAATTAACTTTGATGGTGATTACCAAAATCATCACCTAGCATAAAGTCACCAGAGTGTCTACATGTCATTCCCTCTGCCTTTGGTTATGCCTAATTAGGTAGAAAGTTCATGGTTTTCTTATTAATTATATGTTTCTCCATTAATAAGAGGAAAAAAACCGTGATGCAACATGTGCCTTGGTGCTCTGTAGTTTAGAGCACTTCATGTTTTAGTTCAGGCGTGGACACTGATGTACTGGGGAAAGGGCAATTTGTACGATGAGAGGGGTGATGGGAAACTCTACCCATTGAGAGCAGTCTTAGTCTCATCTCCTACAGCATTTCAGATATTCCTTTATCGTTTCTGGTCTCTCATCCCTCAGGCAGTACATGTGACGTCTGCGGGTTCAATGCATGTCTTGTCCTTTTTCCCTTCAGAAGCCTAGATTTTGTGCATTTTCAATATCATGCAAATTCTGCTGTTCCTTCTGTGCAAAAGAAGTTTGGCCTGATCTATTATCAGCTGAAAAATTGAGCCAAAATGTTATAGTTGCTTGATCCCAACTAGCCTTGCAGGAATAGGATCATGAAGTGGCAAAGCAGTTACTGAGTGGCAGAAGGGCAGACAGTGGGGCTTTCACTTAAAAGGGTTCTACCAGAAAATACAATCCCCAGCAAAACCTGTTTGCAAGCCCTTCCACAGTAAGTGCCTCCATATGGCCATGTACATGCCAGGCCTCATGTGTGGTAGTGAAGTTTCTTGTAAAAGGAAGCATGTATTTTTGTCATCCTCTTACACTGTTACTGACATGTTAGTTTTGGGCTACTGTTACAGTAGTGGTTTTGGTGGATCCTTGGTTGACCCAGAGCAGCCACTTTCATGTTTTGGTATTCTGATGCTACCAGCTATCTCAGCCCATAACATTCTGCACATAGGCTTTTAAGGATTTGTGAAATTTGAGGGTCAGCACATTGTTCAAGGCTTATGGCCAGCATGGAATGAACAAAATTCTGCTAGTGATAGTAACTTATGTCTGATCTGTTCTTTGAAAGCTCGGTTATGTTCCCAAGCAGTAATTCTTGCACGTAAGAAGAGAATAAATCAATTCTTCAAAGATGACCATATTTTCATTAACAGATGAAATTTCAGAACAGAATCACTTATGAAAACATCGTTTTTAAAAATTATGAGATTCGGACAGTTAAGTTCTTCATTATGTAAATTATGGATTGAAATAAATCCCTTCTATTATAATTCAGAAAAGAAAAAAAAATCTTCCCGCTTTGTAACATATTGTATTGTTCAGGGTTAGTCTTAGCTTCTGTTCTTGGCCTATTCATAGATCTGCAGCCCATTACAGTGGCGCCTGTTAGAGCAAATACTGTGAAAGTTTTGCCAGTATTTCTATGATAAACCATGTTTTCCAGGAATTCATACTTAATGATGAAAAAAATCCCTCACAGTTGAGACTTGGCATGGAAAGTCTTGATTCACAAGGATTTTGCTTGTATATTTATCCAGATTTTCAAAAATAAATCAGTCATCTAATTTACTAAGTCAGAGGTATTTCAAAATAATATATTGTTTAAAGATCATAGAATTGTATTTGTTGGAAACAAATAATATTATGATCCCTTAATCTAAATAGACACATTTCCTGACAATGAATAATTGCTTGTTGCTCTTTTTTACCTCACAGATCTCTATTAAATATTTCTGTGTGTTTTGTCTGTTGGGTAGATCCAGGCAGAAACCGATAAATAGTTTAAAATGGTCGAATTATTTTCAGTATCCTAGAAATATTCAAATGGCCAAGGAATTCTTCTGTGACACAGTTATCTTTTCAAAGGAAATTTAACTGTATAAATAAATCTTTCATGGTATGATGTTGATATTACATCCTAATGTGCATTTTAAAATGTATTTTTTATCTATAGCATGCTTATTTTAGAAGTGGCAAGATTTTTCCATTTAGTTAATTACATGTAAATAACTGTTAATGCATATTGTGAAGGTTTATAATGGAGGTACAAGAGTTAGTCTGCTTTATGACCCTCACCTCAGATGTTTCCATAGTTCTGATAAACTATAACACTGGCAATTGCTAACTAATAATGCATATAATTGTGCAGATTTTAATTGTCTGCACAGACAGGAAAACCAGGGAGAAGTGCTTATTCTGTATTACAAAGATTTCTTTTTGACCACATATTAGTACGTTGTTTCCTGTTGAAATCGGGTTGGGGAAAAGAGCTATTATCTGAAGTTTATTTACACAGAAATTAACAACAGAATCACATGTTTGAAGCCTGCATGTGTAGGAAGAAGTTTAAAGAAGAATAACTGGATAGCGTTACGAATTAATCATTCGGCTACACGGAGATGTTAAGCATAGCTGAAGGGGAATAAACTCAAACAGTATTTTGAAAGGAATTTTCTGAAGTGAGAAAATGACAAGAAAATGCTACCTTCCAGTTTGAGTTAGAGAAGGAAAGTGGCTATAATAGTGGGTTGTCTCAGTAGAAAAAAATAAACAGTTGAGTGGATACTTGTAACTAATTTGATATGTCACACCCTAAATGATCCAGTTGTCACCCACTATTAATCTTATAGGACAGTTTAAATCAACACATGGAACAGATTGTGATGAAGGTACTGGCCAAGAAATGAGTATTTGCTAACATGATGAAATAATTAGCATTCAGTAGAGATCAATTACACTTCAATGTGAGAAGCTGATAATCACATAGCTGAGCTTGATTCAAATAAATACTTCCAGTGTTCAAAACAGTACCAGCCAGCCCAAGTATGTAGCCAATGTTACACACTTGCATGTCTGGATTTAAGTCCATGTATTTCAGTCCAGGTGTCTTGTCTTATATATGCATCTAAAATCAAAACTGTAAAAATTTTCCATCTTGAAAAATAGCTGCTTATTTAAATTTAGTGGTTTAAAGTGTTCAGGTAAATGTTTCTATCATCATTTCTTGATCTTCTGCAAAAAATGTACGGAAAGAAATGTACAATTCTTGGGAGAACTACTAGCTGACGTAAGTCAGAAATGTGTCAGGAAACCTCCTAGTGTTTCAGGACAGCATTCAAACCTTTGCTTTGGCTCTTTTTATTTTATTCATAAGGTGTAGCCCTTGCAGCTGGCGACAAAGTTTAGCAAGGATTGTGGTTTGTGCTACCCTCTGTACCGGCAGGATGGGCTCTCTATGACGTCCAGCCTCAATATCTACTGGTGGAAATACTTCTGGCCCACAAAGAAATATTAGCATCCAGCAATCCTAAGCAAAAAATAAATAGATCTTGAACACTTTCAGTTATGCAATGTCTTTAAGCTAGTATTATCACTGAATAATGAAGCCAAGATCTCCTATCCATCAGAAGCTCCCCCAGAGTAGCCATAAGAATGTGACAATGTGGAGCAGGAATAGCATATACTTTTTTTTTTCATATGGCTAATTAATCCTATAGAATCATTCTGTACATAATAAGGTTTTATTGCTATTAGAATACAGAATTTCTTTTTTGAATTAAATAACTGATAATTGCTTCTCCCTGTGCTTCTAATCAACAGTCTTTGATGTACATCTGTTTTTTAAGTACATCTGTAACTTCCAGTCAGGAAAAGCCTTTTATGGCAGCTAGCATTTAAGCTACATGCTGTGTTTATTCCATATATTCTTCTTCTTCTCAGAAAAGCATCCACACATTTGTCTTCAACTTCAGCAGTGAGTATATATTTAAAATGTATTATGCAGGGAAAAAAACTTTGGCTTTCAATGTAGTTTAGACTGGTTGTGTAAACTGATGGTGGAGATTACAGTGCCGTCTTTCTTGCAGATATGTACCAGAATAAGAAGAGAACCTATTCTGTCCACTCCACACGTATTATTAGACATCAAGTTATACTGCCTTTATATCATGTGATGCCAAGGCTGTATCCAGCTGCTGTGTATACGAGGGGGATGACAGCCTCCTGGGGTGATGAGAGCATTTGCAGCAATAGACTGGCATAACAAAGTGCAGCAGACCATTTGTTCCCCTGGCAAATCACTGTCTATGAGGGGGGAAAGGTGTTCTTCAGGTCAGTGCTAAATATAAAAAAATACATGATTTAAAATACAAAGTGTTTAAACACTGATGCGCTTAAGGTTGAAATACATATTATTCAGTGAAATGCATGTTATTCGTGTGAAACAGTTCATATGAATAATGTATTGTTAAGGACTTCAGTTTGGTAAAATAATTTTCAAATAAGCATTTATTCAGTTGTGCATGGTCGAAGGTGGCAGGCAGGTGAATCCAGCACTGCCCACTGCAGGTGCTCCTTTGGCTGTGCTGGAGGAAGGAACAAGCGTGTGCTCCTCATTCAGCCCCGCACAGTCTGCTGGGTGGCCTTCAGCACCGAGGGAGGCAGACTGAGCCTGTCTACAGCCATGGTTTGGTACTTCAGTGGATTAGCAATTGTTAATGCAGCCTCTTCTGCCTGCAAAGCTATGACTGGTATTGCCAGGTGGTGGGCACTGGGGAATAGCTGGGGCAAAAATGTTCTCAGCTGCTGCAACTGGATCCAGAAAAGGGACATTCCCCATAACCGCAGCAATACTGGTTTTGTTCTGGAAATACACTTTATTCAGGCATCTCGTGGCTCTTCCTAGACACACATTTTTATAGTGAAGCTGATTAACAAGTCTGGGTTCTATGGCACTCCTCTGGTAGATCACATTTTGTTGTTTGCTTGTTCCAGATTCTGATGCAAAATTTATTAGAGGCTTAGTGTTAAGTCCAGCTCAGCTTGTTGTTTTTGTTTTGTTATACCATCAATAGAAAGTTTATCCAAAAATAATTCCTTTTATACTAGAATTTCTTTGTGTGAGGACTAAACCTGTGCGTTCATATGTGGAAAGCTTCTACAAAGTCAGTTCCTTTTGGATTAATAATTGCAGCTGTGACAGAAGTGTCACAGAAGTCATGGGCAGGGCTAACTACCATACTCAGAAATGTTCAAACTTGGGACTTTTATAGATCTGTAGAGTTTTCTTATCTTTGCCAGAAAATAAAATTAAAGCATGTGCTGGCTGGATGTCTGTTAAAAATGATGATGACCTTAATACAATTCCCTAAGCACTTCTATTTGTTTCAGTCAATTATATAAACATTAAAAAACCCCCCAAACCTGAGCATAGTGGTAAACAATGCTCTGGAGTAGAGATGAAGAAAAATCCAGATTGCTTTGTAAAATGATCTCCTTCAAACACAAATAATTTTCAGTTTGATAAATGTAGAGTTATCCTGGAGGATCAAAGAGTTATAGAATTAGGAATGAATACCTGCAGGATGAGGAATAGCATCTTAAAAGCAGGTTTTTTTCAGAAGACATTGCATGAATTCACTACAGTGTAGAGAGAAAAATTTCAACTGCATTTCTTGGCTGTATAACTTTGCTTATAAGGAAAAAAGTACAATAAATCAGTTTTATCCTATATGTGAGCAGAACTTTGACATCCAATCTGAGACCCCTATTTTAGAGAAGATATTGGAAAATCAAAGTTCAGAATAGTTCAGTTGGAAACTCTGCAGATAGAGTAAAAAACTTTAATTGAGGGCTACAAAATAAGTTTTAAAGAAAGGTGCACAAAGACTGCCATATGTTTAACTTTTCAGAAAGATGATGAGTGGAGATTTATCTGCAACACAAAGAGAAATGTCTGATCTAGGACAGAAAGGCATAATGAGAAATAATAGCTGGATATTAAAATTTAAATTAGGAGCTGGGCAGATATTTCTGGTGGTGGAATGATTAACTGCTGGGACAATTACCAGAGAAATTGGTGGATCCTCCATCTCCTCTTGTCTTCAGATCTGGACCAGATGCATTTCTCCAACAAATTATTAGCTTCAACAGCATATGAGAATAATGTTTGCTTTCTCATGTTTATGTAAGAGATCTCACTAGGGGTTCTCTTGACCCCAATTCTCACTTGCAATCACTGCATTATCTTAAGTTTTAAGGAATAAAACATGTTTTCAATTATATTAATATAAAGTGTAAGCATTCTTAAAGAGACATGCATTATCTAATTTTCCCATCTAGGTATGTATTATTTAATCTACAGACTTTGAAAAGGTATGCAGGTTTGAGGCAATATTAATACAATGAACTTCGGTAAGAACTGGTTCAGCTGGCTTCAGGTAAAACAAAACACTTTAAATTATTAAGCTTTGAGAAATCACAGGCTATTTGGCTTGTGATTTGTCCTTACTATGCTCCCTTGTGCATCTGCACTAAAATTTAATATAGGACACATTATGTCTAATACTGCTTTTACATGCAGGCTTGAATGTATTTGGAATGATCATAGAGCATAATTTAAAGACAATACAGCATAAATTGTTTGTTTGTACATGAATTTCCATTTTAAATAACTTTAACTTTGAATCCACCTCCTTTATTTCCGTCAGATGAAGGAAATTATTATTTCCTTTCACTATGAAAATCTCCAAGCATATCAGACTGAATTTCTCTGGTTTTGGCTATTTTAGACTATATTCTGATTAACATTTAAAAAAAAGGGAGAATAATGCCTATCAATAACTCAATACTTGCAATACCAAAATAAATAAATATTTTACAACCCATCACTGAAGCCCATTAACTATCATATTTTAAAGGCTCTTGGTACCCTGCACAAAATGATTTTTCCAGGGAACAAGATATTAATTTGTGGTATACACCAGTTGCCTTGGGGGGGGGGGGGGGGCTATTTATGCATTATTTTTTAGGTAGCCAAAAAGAAATACTTTTAAGCTCAGGTTTTTTTAGGTCCTTGATCTTTATTTGCTGATATTTCCTCTTGTCCTCAGCCAGCTCCTGTTCAAGCCTCAAATGAGAGTTGGTCAAAAAAGTTTAGTTACTTCACAGCAAGGAGGACATTTAAAGAGCTGCTTGTGGGGAGGTGGGGGTGCAAAGTTTTTCCTGTGGCAAGAATTAAGCAGAATTGAACCAAACATTGCTCAAACACTCAGAATAACATCCAGGAGGCAGTTTGAAGAAAATTCATTCAGTAATTTTAAATCAATGAGGAATGTTTTTAGTTTCATGGTCCAGAGTTAGAGATGGCCCCCACAGACGCTGTCCATCTGCCAGAAACACATGCAGGCTAGGAGCCAGGGCTACAGCAGAAATAGGTGATGCATGAAAATGGAGTTAACAGCCATTTGTTATACAATAAAATAGAAAATAACACAAATAGCTGATGGTCATATAACTACTTTGCTTCACATTCCAGGTCAAGTGTGTCAGGCAGCATGAAACAGACACTGTCTGACGCTAGTTAGTGTCTGGTACTTCAATCTGAGTAAGTCTCCTTTAAAACCAAGAAAGTTACACACTGTGTATGTGAAGGGAGAGATTATGCCACCACTTCCCACGGAGGCAGTGGATGGGCTCAGCTGCAGCATGGCCACGTTATGGAGGGACTGTCTTCCTGACGCCTTTCCACTTACTTGCCGAACTCCTCATGTACTCCTTTTCCAAAGATAATAGCAGAGCATTGAAAACTGGTCCAGATCATAGCTAACTGAAACCAGTTGGGTGCTTTTATGTTCCTAACTTCATTGTAAAGTAGACTCCCTATAAAGAACAGACTTCCAAAAATGTTCCATGGGCCATAAAGCTGTCTCTAAAGTTGTGACAGTGGTTTGATGACACCAGCACACAAACAAAAGTTTTTGCAAGCTGAAGTGCTGTATGCATCCATTTTTCATAAATGGCTGTGCAGTATTAATTTTGCTATCAATGAAAACTGGTGTGTTGCTATTGGGAAACAAGTAAGATTGAGGGTGAAAAGTGCCCTTTTAGGGCATCTATTAGGTGCCATAGGCAGTCTTGGGAAGGTGCTTCTCTTTAAGCCAGCAAGAAAGTGTCTCTAATACATTTAAGGATAAAGCCATGTAACTCAGGAGATCTTTTAAATCCTTTCTGGCCACAGCTCAAAGATCACTGCTGTCTGTAGTAGTTAACTAAACGTGCTGGGGTGTTATTTGGCACTGCATTGGGTGGTGGAGGTCAGTCCACATCTGTATTGCTCTGCTTAGATCTCCCAAGCCAGGGACATGCCTACAGGAGCAGTCTTGGCCTGTGCTGTCTCCCTGGGAAGGGTAGGGAATGGCCCAGGTCAAAACTTGAGAGATGATTGATACACAGTATTTGGGAGTATTCTTTAACACTGTTTAAGTAAGTAATACAGGTATAGAATTACTATGGAGAAGTCTGTGGCCATAATCTGTGGGATGTTTGGGTAAAGTCCTGAAAGCTAAATTTAGATCATTAGGTATAAAGAGTGTGTCACACTGCTTCAGCAGAGGAGGAATAGCATCCTAACTAGAAGACCAAGACAACAACTCCATCATGACCATGATTCAGATAGTAAAAGCTATTATGGATGGAGTGAAGTTCTGATGGTGGGATTGGTCAGGAAAGTAAGTGCATGTACTTCATTTACTGCACCAGCAAAATGTCTGAGGGGAAGGGAGAAGTGTATACAGTTTAAACCAGTGTAGTTATAGATAAATACTTACCTAACCAGACGTAGATAGGCAGTATCAATACCTTCTATTTTAGCACCTTCATGAGTATGAGCCAAATGAATATCAGTGAGCAATGGAGGTGCAGCAGTTAATCTGGTACAGCATTCCTGATGAGCAGACTGAGGTCATATTATTAGAAATAATCTTCATCTTCAGTTTCAATTGTTAATCAGTAAGAGTCTTCCTGCTGATTTGTACTTTATTCTGTTATCAGATGTTCAATTTAGACTCTCTTCTTATGGGACTTCAAAAGGATTACCTGTATATTACTTGAAGAGAGTAAGAAGGGATAATTAAAATTATTTTTTGAGCTGTTTCAGTTAAAAAAAGAAAATAAAAAGGTCCTGAAACAATTGTTCCTCAGTTCCTGACCAGAATCCCTAAAGGGAATTAAAAAGACAAATTCTTCACAACTAAATAGCATTTCAGAAGAAAAAAAATCTCTGAAAAATAAATCAACTTTCCATTATAATCTCTCTCTCTCTCTAAGAAACCCTTGAGCAAAATGCTAGTACAAAATCAACCCTTGCAGTTGCTACAAATAAATGTTGTCTCAATATATTCTATTTTCTTTCTCCTCTATGATGAGATAAAAATTAAATTAAGTAAATTGTTTAGAAAAATGAGAAATGGAAGTAAAATAAAGAATCTGTTTTAAAATTCTGGACAGAAGGTGTTTCAAGTCTGATTAGTGTTCAATCAAACGTAGAGAAATTCAAAGCCAATTTGTCCTAAGCTGTAATTGTTGCCTAGAGAGTTAAAATAGTTTACACATGTATGTGTATTCTTGACTGTGTATACATATTTTTTATTATTTTGAAAATTACTTTATGTTGCACTGTGAAAGGAAGGAAAATAAACAAACACAGACCTTTCATTGGAAATATTTTGCTTCGCTCTGGCTTGCAAAACATCTGTTCTGCCATGGTGTTGACTAAGATAAGAATAGTGGGTACCCTGCATGCAACTGATACTAATATAATTTGAATTCTGAGCTAAATCTGCATTAGGTAAACATTTTGGCTGCAGTGGAGCCCCACCTGTTTTCACATAACTGTGACTGAAAGGACAATGACACCCAAGATCTAAACATCTATATTATTTAGTTAAACATAGGCCTTCTATCAAGTTTCCATGTCACCTTGAGTTTGCTAGTTTTCCTTTTCCCCTACTGTGCTTTCTTTTGATTTCTTCCCTCAGTCTGTAGGTATGAATTTTTATTTTTTGCATTTTTTATATTCATTAATGACTAGAATGGCTTATATTTTAGGCAAAGCCTACAAATTAAAAATAATATTCTCTGAAATGATGCAAGTGGAGGTCATTTTTCAGTTAATATTTCATTGCCATCTACTGTATATGTTGGAAAACTGCAGTGTGGGAAATGCATTGCATTTCAGCAGTGTAAGACAACTCTTTTCCCAGTGACTTGCCCTACGCTGAATAAAAAATCCACTGAGCTTTCAGTAGGCTATACCATGTAAATTCCACTCTTTGTGGAGGAATCGGTATTTCTTAAACAGATGACAATATCTGATGGCACTCAATAGTCCAGAAGGAAAGAACATTAGATTTTAGTTAGTTTGTATTTAGGCCAGATTAAAAGTAGGTGAGTACTTTGGGAGAAAAAGAGTACCTCACTTTACTTATTCTGGCCCTAAAGAGTAAACTCTTTCATTTCTTAGTGGATATGTCAGAACAACAACAAAAAAAACCCTAGTGGTATTAAGATACAGAAACTTGGGATAATTTGATATTTCTTTTATTTGAGGAATTATTTTCTGATTCTTTTAAATTGGCTTTTATCTCAGTAGATGATGTCTGGTGTATACAAACACTAAGTATCTTCAATATTAAGTGTTGTTTGGGATAAAATTTACCCAAAGTTGTGAAATTATTAAGTTGAAAATAAAATATCAAGATTCTGGCTGTCAGGAACAGAATAAAATATCACACCGGTTACCTCTGCATGACTAGGGCTTTTTTTTCTTCATTCAGTAAATGTTCTAAGACCTCATTTGCTCAACATTATTCAACCACTGCATAGGAAGAAAGAATGATAAAGTAATTCATAACTCTTCTGTGGTGTCCATTGTTACCATGTTTCAGTGCTTTGCAAACATGATTTAACCCACTGTTACAGATCCTGGTATTCTGGGGTTTGGAATGGTGCTGTGGGCAGCTGATGATTCTGTGATTATACTATCTCTTCTTTTGTCTTCAGGGGCAAATATGTGTCCACAGTACTTCTTCAAATGATATCAGAACTTCACTCAAGAAAATGAGGAACTGGTTTCTGACACTTTACCCTTTTTTTTTTCCATCTCCTCAACTTTCTTCTTTCCAGTATCTTTCACTCCCTGTTCAAAAAGGCTATTTTAATTTGGCTGATTTCCCTCAAGTTGTATTCCTGCTGTAGCACACATGGAGCATAAGTGATTTCAGCCTAAATATGATGATGTTAAAACACCCCTGAAAACTAGCTTAGGAAGGCTGTCGTGAATCGGTAGCAGGTGACATTGGTAGTGATGCCTGAGGCATGCAGTTTGCAAAGTAAATTTTCTTTCATTGAGTGTGTGTTTATAAGATTTCTTAACAATTTGTGCATTTCTTTGGCAGTTTCACTATCCAAAATTTTTAACCTGACTGAAAACCCCAGAAAATGAGTTACCACTGGGGAATAATTTCTGGACTGAATCCTTTGTTTGCTTGATTGTTGGATTTTTGCAGTCACTGTTTATGTGTAGTTTAATGTGTAGTGTAAATTGGGAGTGAATGATGAGAAATCCATGGGTCTGTGCAGGACAGAAGTTGTTCTGCCAGAGAGGGCTCCTCCAGAAACTTACATCTGACATCTTTCTCTTGAACCGATCTGACTAGTTAATCATCAAGTACCTCTGTCATCTTTCCACTGTTATTAGTTTCCTGGTGTCTGCCATTGTTCAGTGATATGAATTGAATGTAATAACTTTTCTACCACATGGATGAAATGCTGCCACATGTGGGATCTATGACAGAACTGCAGCCATAGAAGAATGATATACGAGTGTTCAACATTTAGCTCCTAAAAAAAGAAATGAAAGGAAAGAAAACATTAAAAGGTGTATTTATCAAGCTCTGCTCTTATCCCAGGACACAAGTGTGACTTTACTGCTAGCAGTGAAAGTTCTGCATATGAAAATCCAGGGAAGAGAAGCAGACAGAAACCTGTAAGCCCTATTATTCAATAATCATCAATAGAAGAAAAAATATTTTAAAGAAAATAGTAAACATTCTGATATCTCTAAAATAATAATTTGTATGAGAAAACACTGAAGATTTCTGAGGGAATTACACTATGCAATAAAGCAGCAGATGGTTGCCTTTTCCCCTTTTATTAAATGTTTTAAATTTTAATTCTTGCTGCCCTCATGTGGATGTATACTGTGTTTTTTCTCTGTCTGCTGAAACTAGCAATGGGCAGATTTTGTTAGAAGAGCAATACATACAACAGTATTTATACAGCAAAATAAGGACGATTCAGAAACTGTCTGAGCCAAGGATCTTGAGCAACATGGCTGGGAGTCTCTGAGAAAATGTTTGCTACACTTTTGTTCTGGGGAATAAGGAGTGCTCTGAATATTAGAGTTTAGGTAGCAGATTCCTATCTGGAGAAAGCTGCCTTTGCAGCTGACAGAAGGTGATGAGGCTCCTTCTGAATCAGGTAACGTGTATCTCAGATTGACCAGGTAGTTCCATCCAGAAGGAACATGCAGTAATTCCAAACAGCGTTCAGCTCAGGGTATGAGACAAAACAAAGAACTGAACACAAGTCTCTAATATACCAGCATGCACCAGTTGTGGGGGGAACACTGATAAAAATGGTACAAAAACAACAAAAAAGGGAGAAAAATAATGCATCGAGTCAAATTAAATAATTATATTCATAGCCATTACTCTGGTGTACAGGCAATCACTGTGTTCATAAGCATCAATAATGTGTTTTCAGGAATTCATGTTGGAATTTCATTTTTACCTATATGTTATAGTACCATTACCTATGTGTTATTGTTTGTTAGAAGTTCTGGTACATTGTTACCTAATGATAATGTTTCATTGCATAGTGTATTAGTATCTACCTACCACAATGAAGTGATCCAAACAGAAGTTTAATGAGTAATGCTGTAAAGATACCAACTATTAGGATAAATTACTTTAAAAATGAGGACTTGATTCATTGGTAATTTATAAAGCAAGTAGTAAAACTGGATTTTATAACACTGCAATAAAGGGTTTGAATTAATGTCTTTGCCAATATTGCTTCGGTAAAATACCCTGTGCAGAAATGTGAGATACAGAATGATAGATAAGCTTTTAAGGCTTTTATTTGCTAGAGAATTGAACACCAAATCCAGCTTATTTTCAGGTCTTTCTTAGGACCTACACAGTTCAGTGTATGTACATGACTTACAGAGTATTAAACAAATTCTGTAAATTACACACAGAGTTGACTGATAATAAAAATTGAGAAGCCCTTTATTAGACAGTGAGAAATTAAAAAATGCTTTTTGAGGAAAAGTTAGCTAGTTAGTATGCGAGGCAAAATGCTATAAAAATAGATTTAGGAATACAGCAACCTGAACAGTGCTCAGATAACCTGCTCTTTGCATCATTTATAGTTGCTCCCATTGCTGTTAACAGCAAAGGCTTTCAACAGTAGGTTGTCTGCAGTCATAAAATAAATACTGAAGATGAGACCTGATGTGAAGGCCTATAACTTGGAAAGGAGAAGCAAGGTACGTGGCTATCTGCCAGATGACAAACAAGCTAGTTATCATTAGGAAGGATGTAATGTCACCTAAAGAGTGGCGCTGACTGTGGATCCCAGACAGATGCACTGGCCAATTTGCTCACTTGGGTGCTATTTCTGATCAGGAGGGTTTTATAGGCTAGGTGGGTCAGACTTAGTGTCTCAGATATTAGAACTTGCAACCCTGTGCAGTAATATTATAACCTGTTCCTGGTAGTGGTAAAACCTCTCTCTAAAGAGAATCGTTTTGTTCTACCTCCTCATTTGCTTCTGACAGGAATTGCTTTCTGTGTGCAACAGCAGTTCTGGACTATAATACACTGCTGCTAAAAATCCACTCCTTTAAAACTGCCCCAGCAAAGCCAAGCAGGGCAGAGCCCTACTGCTTCCTAGGGAGAGAGAGTCTTGGGGTCAGGGCTCTTTCTCTCAGCAGTGAGCATGGTGAGGCATGGGGGAGGCCATGCAGGGTTCCCTGAAGGCAAGGTTCTTGACACCCAACCCATGGCACAGAGTGGAGGGAACTGCTGCCATCCCAGCACCAGACAAGTGCCTTCTCTTGCAGCTGTCCTTGCCCTGCTGCCCTCCAGTTGGGAAACTGGGAGTTTGGCTCCCAGATCCTCTTTGAGGATCTACTTTCCATATCATAAACATCATGTTCTTCAAAAGACATCTGTAGCAAGATATTCAGAAGTTATTTCTGTTCGCTGTGCTTCTGCTGACAAAATAAACACTGTAATTGAAATCTGAATTTAATAAAAGTTCTCATGCATGGGGACTTCAGCAGCATACTTTGTTTGAACTCTCTAGTCTTTATAGTCTTTTTTTTTTTTTTTTGCTAATCTCTAATCTTTGTTGCATTCTAACAATGTGGGAACTGATGGTAAGCCAAGAAATACCTTCTATATTCACTTTTCTGGTTAAAATGACAGTTGGAATTTGGGACTCTTACATTGCCAGTCATCCGGATTTTCTCTGAGTGGTTTAATACTGTTCTGAAAATAATGAAACTTACTCTGTACAAGGCACTTGGAAATACAGTGACCCACTATAGAGCTCACTAACAAAAGAGCAAATTACCAGGTATCAATAGCTCAGTGGTATTACCTCTGCACAGGCTGCTACTCCATGGCACGGGGAAAAGAAGGTAATTTGCCTTTTTTGTGCCTTGGGGCAAAAGCAAGTACCAGATGATAGCTGCAGAGCAGCACCACCACTGTAGTGTGTTTGTTTACAATGACATGTCAATCACAGACATCTATAGAATCACAGAATGATAGGGTCTGGAAAGGACCTATGGAGATCATCTAATCCAACCCTCCTGCCAAGGCAGATTGAGAAGGTCACACAGGAATGTGTCCAGGTGGGTTTTGACTGTCTCCAGAGACAGAGACTATGCCACCTCTCTGGGCATCCTGTAATCGACTAATAGTAAATCTAGTAATCTGTGAATCTAGTCCTGTTCATTTCTGTTCTGATGATATTGTAAGGGGAGTGTGCTGGCAATTTGATATGATGCTTGTGCTACAGGAGCTACTTTTTAAGCATTAGACAGATACTAAGTGGGTTGTGTGCCATTTTATCTGTGCATCTCAAAGTTTTCAGAGGAAAAATAATGGATTCTTTAACTACCTTAAATTTACAGTATTGACTCGGAAATTTCTATAATTCAAACCATCTTGTAATTCCACTTTGTGGCAGGTAGTCCTTCCCTTTGACCTCATTAGGTGTGCCTAGTCATTAGATACAGTGTTAATATAGAGTTTTACCTTAAAAGCTGCTTTGATTAATGGTTGGTTGGACTGAGGCTTTACTGTGTAGGATTAACTAGATTTAAAAATGGCAAAATGCCATATAGCATTAATGACAGACTTTAATGAGAAGCAGAAGTAACTCCAAGAACCCTTATGATTTTAATATGGACTAAATTCATGCGCTTGTTACCTTAATGTCTTGTCCTATTATTCCAATAATTCCTAGAGAATTTTAGCCTATATAGCATATTACAAATATATAATCTTAAGTATATAACACTATATTTTTAATGAATCATCAATGTTGATAATTTTAGAATCAGATTTTTTATTATCAAATTGAGACAATGCTTTGTCCTGGGTTTGGGCCTTTTTAATTAAGAAACAATATGAAAGTAAGACAGTTACGGTTGGACTTGATGATTTTAAAGGTCTTTTCCAACCTAAATGATTCTATGATTCTATGAAAGGCAGATTGGCAAGTGTCCTGGTTTGAGTAAGAACAGAACTAATTCTGTTCAGTGATTTTACTTTTCAGCTCAGTTCTTCTAACTAACTGCACTTTCTAATTCTCTCAATTAGTAATCTACTGATAATGCAGAAGAAAACTGCTTTTTCACATTTTCATGTCATCTGCTACTTGAATTTCCTTGTACTACCTTCTTAAGTTCATTTAGTTCTCCTGAAAGTTTACAAAGTTGGCACATCTAGAGATTAATAACATTATTTTTATCATTGATCACATATTTCAGTATATGATAGTGCCAAGAAAACCCACACCATTCTCACTCCAGACAGTATTCAGTGTCTCCTTAAATCCTACTATACTTGATAGGATTTAAGCATATTCTTAAAAGGTAATGCATTGCTGAAATGAGGGCCTTTGTATCTAGCATTTTTTCAGTTCCATGGTATCTTGGCTGACATAATCAAATGGCACTGATTTATTATTATAACTGAACAGGAAAAAGCTTTCCCATCCTAGGAACAATTTTTTTTTTTCCTGCATTGATCCTGATTTCCCAATTTTAGTTATTTTCAGTGAACTTCCAATAGTAATAAATATGTAATGGAATTTTTTTGTTTCTGCTCAGTAATATGTAGTGAGAATTAGGCACAGCATACTAATAAGCAATAACAATTCTTCGCAGAGGTGGCACTGCTTCTGCTAAAGTACGTAGGATGACATCCAACCAAATACTTGGGCTGTAATGCCTAATTTCTCATTGAAATCATGGATATATTGGACTTGACTTAAATAGGGTTACTGAGGCAAACTTACACAAGGGGCTAGGGTGCATATCCAGCTTTCAGTGAGTTAGGAGTCTACGTACTCATTTGGCTCCAGGCATCAGGCACTTGCATAACATTGCTTGTGTGAGTTACCCTGCCAAAAAGAGGGACCTACACCAAACATGGTTATTCAAAACAGCAAAATTGTGCCTGTGGACATGTGATGACAGCTGGGGATCCTGCTTCCTCTTCTATCATGTTGAAAACTGCTCATTACATTAGCCAGCATTACCTTGGCAGCTCCTATTGATAATTTCTGTGCCACTGAGTTTTTAAACTACAGTGTAATATCACTTCTATATTCTTTACTTAGTTGACTCATTGATGTTATTTGGTTCTCCTCTTTTTTTTTTTTTAATTTCTTTTCTTTTTTTTTTTTTTTTTAGGACGAAGGCCAACAAAAACAAAGGACAAGAAAAAGAAGAAAAAAAATTTGATGGAAAGGGCTCAGAAGCAGCACAGCATCTTTTTAGCAACAGACAAAACAAGCCAGTAAAGACTTGATTTTTTTTTTTTTAATATATTTTTTTTGCAAAGTGCACAAAAGCTGCTATATGCTCCTGCCCATGGATGCACTACGATTCAGCTGCTTTGACAGTATTGGTGGCGAACTAACTTGTGGAAAAAAAAAAAAAAAGCCCACGAGCTTGTTTGTTTTATTTATATATTTTTTTATTTTATTTTTTCCTCTTATTTGTGACCTGAAGACTTCAAGGTCAGGAGTGCACTGAGTTGAATCAGTGGAAGTGGCACTGAAGTGCGTCAAAGATTGTGTCCTGAGTGCCTGGTTGACACATTGACATGGAAGGGAAGCAGGAAAGAAACCTATATATCACCATTAGGCGGACTTGTGCATATTTAAATAAGAA
>JANHGN010010566.1:0-12752 GCA_024605025.1 Megaceryle maxima | reverse complement strand
TTCAATTTATTTTCTATAAATAAGGAAGTTATAAAGACTTATTAGCATGAGCAATTGAAATAAAACCCACATTTCAATATTTATATATATGCTTAATTAAATTTAATTCTCATTTCTTATTATTTTTAACATACCATCTATTTGTGAGAAACTCAAATATATGAAACAACTTTGTTCTTTGATTATAGCAACTAAATATAGTAAACAGTGATTACTGTTTCCAGAGGAGCCAAATAAGCAATTTGAAAACCTTATACACTACAAGTTGTTGTAGTCTCTCCACAATACCTCAGATCAAACAACAAACTTGCCAAGACACCAAGTCAGGTCTGTAAATGAGTAGGATTATCCCCTGTAAGAGTCATCATATGCCTTTCCCTCTTAGTGTGCCATACTAGATCAAGAGTCAGGTGGGTCTGATTAGTCTTGACTAACCTCTTGTCAGGACACTATATCCTTTTCATAACTGCAGCTCTGAAGACTGTTTTGGATTCAGATTGGATAGGGTTAATTTTCACTAGAAGCCAGGAAGGGAGGGATGGGTCAAGTCTCTACCGTTCAAGGTTCCACACCATACTGATTTCATGCCCAATACGTAAAGAGGGGTGCTGAAACCCTGATACAGTTCCAGGCCTCAGCCTCGTGTGGTCATGTTTGGTTCATTAGGTCTTGTTTTCTTCTTATGTATTTTTCATTTTATTTATCAATACTGTTGCTCTTTTTGTTACTTTTTTTGTTGTGCTGTTGCATTAAAACTACCTCATCTCAGCCTGTGGGATTTTTGTACCTTTTCTCCTTCCTGGGAGGGGTGTGTGTGGGATTTGGGTGTTCGTGGTGTGGCTACTGTGGCTGGCTCTAAACTACAACAGAGACAAAGAAGGAACCTTTGATCTCTTTCCAGAAGCCACAGATCTCCAGCATAATGCCCCTTAGGAGTCTCCATGGACTTTTCTTCTCAGTGTATAGTCTCTCACTGTGTTTCTTCCCTGAACTGTATGGTTCAGGCTCTTGCGTCTGCAAGAGAGTAGACCCCATTAGTCAGCTGTTTTCCCCCCTTGGGACTATGCTATTCATCCACATCCTCCCACAGTTCCTATTCCTGGTGACTGTGCTCAATCAGACCACAGCTCACCTCCTTCATGTGAGACCATCACTGCCTCCGCACCACGCATAGGCACTTGCCAGCCCTCTAGTCCAAAGCCTGGCCAACGTCATCATTTCTTCAGAGCTCTGACAGGGTCCTTGACTTCAGATGCCAAGGACATCATCAGACAGTAATGGAAGAACAAGGGGTTTGGGGTTTTTTTTATTCAAAAGTTGTTACGGGCAAAAGGGAATACATGATATTTATGGAACCAGGATTTATTGTTACTCTAATTGCTGTTTTCACGGTACAATAAAAAATAAAATCAACAGCTATTTCTAGTCCAGTTACAAGGACAGTAACAGTCATATACAAATCAATAACACATTTAAAATTGTTCTGCAATACCCCTTCCCATAACCTTTCTCTTTTAATTTGGTGTTGTGGTTGCCTTTCCAATGTCCTCCAGGGACACAGGCTGACAGTTTCAGACTTTCCCCAGGTGAATGTACCTGTTGGAATGGGAGGATACAACTTGACGCCCTGTGGTCTTCCTCCACCTGGAGGAGCAGGGTGCCTATGGCAGGTGCAACCTTGTCTTCTCAAGGCTCCCCTTGGGGTTCTGAAGGTGTACTTCCCTTCACCTTGACATAGAGGCTTTCCTCCCCCACCTCTGGGGTGTGTCAGAACATCATTCCTGACTGGCTGGTTGTGCTGACTAAGAGAGTAGCAGTTATGTGAGCATGGCAGTTCCAACTAGCTCCGATCATCCAAAGCTGCCCCCTTCCCCATGAGAGAGAGCTTCCCTGCTCCTCTGGGGCTGTGCCACTGGGGGGAAGGGGAACAAGGACAGGAAATGCATACATTACTTCTAAAGAAAAGACAACATAAATTTAAAAAAAAAAAATCCTTGTAAAACTCTTAATTTGTGTTTCTGAGAAATTTCTAAATGTATATACGAAACTGCAGAAATCTTGCTGTAGTTTATTTGATGCATAATTTGTTTATAAGAATGAAAGGATCTGAAAACTGTCAAAAAACATACTTTTTGTTACTGTTTTATCAAGTAAACTTTTTTTTTTAATCAACCAATACTTTTTCTCTTATCTCAAAAAACTTGTTCTTTAGAGAAGACTTGGATATTGAGCTGTAATTGTACCTGAAGAGTCCTATGATTATTCATTTAATTTTATGACTCAGATGTACTTTTCCTTAGACAGTTTTCCTCTTTTGGGTAACAGGTTGGCCTCTTTTCATTTGCCATAAATCAAGAAGGTGATAGCAAAGTTATGTTAAAATATAAATGTCACCATCTTCAGTGAAAAGAACTGAAAGATTTTGTGATTCATTCAGTGATCCAGTTTTTCTTGCTGAGTCTTAATGCTCCTTTCATAATGCTCTTCTTTTTTAATATGTCTTTGCATTCACTGGAGGTGGCAGTAAAAAAAAAAAAAAAAAAAGAAAAGAAAAAGATATGAAATCTGGAAGTCATAGAATATTACTACAATCAAGCTTTTCTGAAAAGAGGAGTCCATTATATGAGGATATTTCTCTACAGAAACAGCTTTCAAAATAATAGTGATTTGATTTTGCACTTCTCACTGCACATAACACTGTGGTTCCCAGAGTCTTACACTAGAACTAAGGAGCAGAGCTGTGTAAAACATTCTTCTCACGCCTTAAATTTGTTGAAAAGGAGTCTGATTTTGATCTTTATGATGTTGTTCAAATTCCTGCAATGAAAAGAAAAAATCATATAGACAATAATTTTATCATCCCAGATGATGGTATCAAGGCACATGCTTTACCACTGAACCCAGTAGGATTCCCTGGATTTGTACACATATAGCAATGGTCTCCTGATCTCACATAGTGGTGAAAAGAAACTACTGACTGTTTTTTTGTTTTCTAAAGGAAAGAAACCACGTATATAGGTCAGATAATAAATGTAGTAGTGTAGCTTAAAAACATGAGCTATTGGAAAAATCTGGAGCTGAATGCAATTTACCTCAGTAGGTAACGACACAGTATGATACTGGACCTCATCAAAATGTAAATATCATAGGGCATGGTATTAACTTAAAGTAAATAAGTAGAATAAGTAATCTGAAGACAATACATGAAATAAGTGATTGCTGGAGATACTTAGAAATTGTAGTCTTAGTTCCAGAAAACAATTTGGATCTTTAACTTCAGTATAGCAAGAGTTTGGCCCTTATCAAGTAACATGTAACAAAACTAATGAAGCTCATGCCTTTTTTACATATGGAAACTATCCAACTAATTATTTGCTCAGATTTCCCATTTCACAATGATACAGAAAAGTTTATTAATAGTAGCAGTGATTTTACCTAACCGTAATCATCTAAGAGATCAATGGCTATTCTGGGCTCATCATCCTGACAGAGAAATTGATACAAATGCCTGTAATAGTGATTCAACTGCTTGAGCTAAGTGAAGAACTGACTTTCAGAGCTCAGTTGTTCTGTAAAAACAGAATGACCAGTTAGATCTAGACAGCTAATTAGCTTTTAGGTGGCCAACACTTTTGAAATTTATCCCACCTTCTTTTACTATAGTTCAATACAGAATGTGGTTCAGAACCCAGAAGTTCTTTGTATATGAGGTATCAATCCATGTGGAACTCTGATCCTGCTAAGTTAATGTGTGAGGAACACTGACCTGAACAAGCAGACATTGATAAGTGTTGTGAGTTGATTACACAAATTGAGGGGAGTCAAAGTCAATTAAAAATTTAAGTGTTCATTTAGCAAGCGACAGCAAGCAAAACAGCGCTGGGCGGCCGGGGAGTCTCGCTCCGCCAACGGCGCGCCCCGTCTACGGTCGTTCTGACTTCTTATAGAGTTCCGCCGTACATATGACAATATTCAATGTACACTTATACATATTCATCACCGATCTCCGCTTCACATGCAGATGAGGTTTCCTCCCCTCTGGGCAGGTGCAGTGATTTTGGTGGTGGGCTTCAGGGGTCTTGAGGATGAAGTAAAAACGTCTTCCTCACAGCCAAACTTTTGACCCCAGTCTCTGGCGCATGCTCAGTAGGTGTTGCTCTCTCCCACTCATTGTCTTCTTCTTATCTAACCCCATGGTGAGCAGCACATTCTCAGCGCATCTCCCTTTTGGCCTTATCTCATTGTTCCAGACAGACTGGCCCCTTGGGCCGAAACCCAGCGGCTACACGACCCATCTCCACCAGGCAATCACAGCACAATGCACCCCATACCAATTACAAAGCAAACACTTAAGAAGTAGAACACAATTGTGGCCAGGGCTGCTTCACAAAACAAACAACAAGACTCAACTCTCTATTTGGTACACTTCAAAATCCTATTGCAAATACAACTACACAGTTTATCCCGATCAGCAAATTATCTTTAGTTGTTTATTACAAGAAGCAGCCTTGCAGTTAGAACAAGTAACAAAATATGCCAGCTAAGGTGGAAGTGAAGTATATTGCAGGATAAGCAGCCTTGAGCCCTTGCCAAGTTTTCACATGTGCTGCTACCAGGCAAAGGGTAATAAAATACAAGGTCTCTGCGACCACAGGTTCCATCGGTGGAAAGAGTTAATGCTACCCTTCCCCCTCTTTTGAATGCAAGGAATGGTGGTTATCACCTCTTTATGCTTTGTGTGCAAATTAGTACCACCTCAAGCAACACCCCTCTTAGCATGGAATATAAAAGAACTTGAGTACACTTGCAGGTGTGTATCCAACACCGCAGGTGTTACGGACGAGGTGAGACATTGCTGGAACCCTGGGTGGTGATCACGGACTTTGCTTAATCTTTCACTCTCTTTCATCTCCTCTCTCTCGTCTTTCTCTCCTCTTTACCTTCTCTTTCCTTTAAGTACATCTTATATAGTTTTAGTAGTTGCTATAGTTCAGGGAATTAAGAATTAAACCTTTTTAATATTATGGACCTATAATGTAAGTCTCCTTAATTTGATCCAAGCAAATCACTGAATTTCCATCACTTTCTTCTTCCCCCTCACTTCGATTGAGTGGGTCGTGACAGTCAGACCAGTAGGATTTAGGGTTTTCACTTCTACCTGGGTAGATGTAATGAGCATAGGATCAAGACTTAAAAACTTGATCTGTTAACCTCAGTGAATTTAAGAAATCAGAAGGGAGAATAAAATGAAGAAAGAAAATGGCATTTGCCATTATAATCTCATGGCAATATAGAAGAGGAAAATTATTAGTCACACAGTCAGCTACTAGAATTCTGATATGCAAAATGAAAGCAAATGTTTTTCATATGTTTGCAATATCCCATCCTCTGAAATAGTATAGAAATCTATGTTGCTGGAGAATTTACTGATAAATTTAACTTGATAATATTTTTAATCAGCACGTCTCGTAGGAGTTCTGTGTATATGTTGATGTCCATCCAAATTAAATCTCCCAAAAAAGAAGTTTGAGATGGTCAATGAAAACTAATATTTTTGCTTATAAAACATTCCAAGCCATTGTACTTGCAACAAACCTTTAATTTTCAATAATAAGGAATGTAAAATTTTATCTAAAGAGAGACAAGAAGGATTGATATTATGTTCCCTTCTCCACTTAAATAGAACGCAATTAATATATTAGTCTTAACTGGGTTTCTGTTATTTCATGGAAAAGCTTGCTCTGTCAAAATTTGACAACAAATTCAAGAACTATTGAGGCATAAATGCCTCTGTATTCTCTTATCTTTCACCATTAGACATATTATCAGTAATCAATTTATGGACATGAATTACAGTCATGTGAATGCATTGCATAAAAGAAAACAAAATAGACTCATGTTTTCAATGTTGTTGATCTAAGTATTTAGAGATATGGTCTGTTTATTTTTTCACTGTTGGAGGCAATGATTAAAACTAAGGTCCGTCTACAAACTGAACTATCAGAAGTATTTAGAAAGAGTAAAAAGGAGGACTGTGGGAACTACTGACTAGTCAGACTCACCTCTGTGCCTGATAATATAATGGAACAGATACTCCTGGAAGACATGTCAAGAAATATGAAAGACAGGGAGGATATTAGAGACAGCCAACATGGTTTCATCAAGCGCAAGCTGTGCATGACTAGTCTTAGTGGTCTTCTATGATGGAGTGACTGCATCAGTGGACAAGGCAGTGGCTAAAGATGTCTTCTACCTAGAATTCTGTAAGGTATTTGATACGGTCCCTCACAACATCCTTCTCTCTAAATTAGAGAGATATGGGTTTGGTGGATGGACTGGTAGATAGATGAGGAATTGGCTGTATGGCTGTATCCAAAGAATTACAGTCACAGCTCAATGTCCATGGGGAAACCAGGAATGAGGGCTGTCCCACAGCAATCTGCATTGGGACCAATACTATTAAATATCTATCTTCATCAGTGACACAAACAAGGAGATTGAGTGCACCCTCAGCAAGCCTGAAAATGGCACCAAGCTGAGTGGTGCACTTGATTCACTACAGAGAAATCCCCAATGTCAGAAGAGACTGGAGTATGAATGGATTGAGAGCAGCCCTGTGGAAAAGGACTTGGGAGTACTGGTGGAGGGAAAATTGAACAAGAACCAGCAATGTGCACTGGCATCTCAGAAACCAAATCATATCCTGGGCTTCATAAAAAGAATGGCTAATAGGTTGAGGGAGGTGATTCTTCCCCTCTGCTTTCATGAGACAACAGCAGGAGTGTTGTATCTAGCTCTGGGTCCCCCAGTACGGGAAAGACATGGACCTGTTAGAGTTGGTCCAGAGGAGGCCCATGAAAAAGATCAGAGAGCTGGAACAGCTCTCCTATGGAGAGAGGCTGAGAGAGTTGAGGTTCCGCCTGAAGAAGAGAAGGCTCCGGGGACATTTTATTGTGGCCTTTCAATACTTAAGGGGACTTATAAGAAAGATACAGAGAGATTTTACCAGTGTCTCTAGTGATCAAAGAAGGGGCCATGGTTTTAAACTAAGACATTTTGATTAGAAACAAGGAAGACATTCTTTTTTTTTTTTTGTGATGAGGGTGGTGAGATATTGGAACAGGTTGCCCAGAGAAGCTGTGGATGCCTCATCACTGGAAATTTTCAAAGTCAGGATGGATATGGCTTTGAGCAGTGAAAGATGTCCCTGCCCATGACAGAGGGGTAGATTAGATGATTAAATATTTCTTCTAACCCAAACCATTCTGTGATTCTGTGAAGTTTAAGTCACCCAAAGTGCAGTTATTTGAAGCTTTCTGTAATAAAGCTTTTTAAACTAAATCCTTGCTTTAGTACAGACTTTTATCTCCTTGGAAATTCTACTTCAGTGAAGAAACAAACTTGCGTTATACACAAAAGTTTCTGGGTAAAAGCACATCCACTAATGTGTTTGGATTCCATATACATAAATAAATACAAAAGGTAGGCTCTATGGCTGTTGCTACAGAGATTTGAATTATCTTGCTTATTCATTTTAATTGACCTAAAGTTTCAGACCTACAACCAAATTTGTGTCATCTAAACCGTGATAACTGTCATGTGTCTGTTCCTAAAAAATGCAAAGTAATACAGTATTGTTTAGCTGTCATTCAAAACCATTTATCAGGACAAATTCTACACTATCTAAAGATAAATAGAAAATAACAAAATTAGAGTATTCACATAAGCATACACACTTTTAAAATATTTTTATACTTTGCCGTATGCCATTGAAGTTATCTAAATGAGAAGGACATGCAGTAAATTGGTATTACTAGACTAGACTAAAAGTTTTCCTGATAAAGAAACAATTTTCCTGTGTTAGAAATACTTAGTTTGCTTTGGGTTGTGTTTTTTTTTGTTTGGTTGTTGGTTTGGGTTTTTTTTAATATAAATATTGTCCCCATTCTCATTTAAGATTTTTTATAAAAATACATTATTCATAAAATACAATGTAAGGGAAAAATAGGAGTTTATATTAATCAAGCATTATAAATATTTAATCACAAATATATTCTTTACTTTTTAACCATGATCTAAAATAATTGGTCTACATTACACATAAAAAGTGGTTTGCTAAAAAGATTCAGAAACAATAAGAAAGAATATTGGAACAATCCTAACTTTCTTTCACAATACATTTTCATAATTTCTTAGCTAAAAATTCTCTTGTAGCACTTTCTTTTTTGTTGAAAAATTTGCTTTTACAAAAAAGCAAATTTAATAGACTCCTTATTTAGGATTAAAAAAAAAAAAAGCCCTTTCAGCTCTTGCTAGAATGAGCTTTGGCATCTGTAACCGTAACTGTACTGGGCAGATGGTAACACCACAGGACAGGGTAGGAAGCCAAGTCTATAGTGAAGTGACAACATCTTTTACTTCGTGTTATGTGATCACCTCACTCTGAGACACTCTGGAGATTCCTTCCTGTAAAATGTTCTTAGTATCTGTGGTTCTTTGAATCAGAAGCTGGAATTCATAATGGAAAAGAAACAACTTTTATTAAGGGTAGCTGAATCTGGATGACTTCAGGACTCAGAGGATTTCTCCATCCCAGCCCACTACAGTAGAAAGTGAGAGTCAAACTGAGTAGACTTTAAGGCACAGCAGGTTAGTCCATCACAGCAGAATGTATGCATATGTTTCTGTACTTCTAGGTGCAGCCAGTGGTGAGGCTGGGGATGTATTCCTGATAAGCACACATACATATGCATGCCTGCACAGCAGTCATGTCAAGTCCCACAAATAACACAGAACAAAACCTTTACCAGCACCCATGTAAACACAGATAGCACTCTCACAGACATGAACAATGGGGGCCAAAGTTATGCTTTTGTTACCCTCATTTTCTTGATCCACATGCACATCCACATTCATACATCTCTCAGATACTAAAATAAACTATCTTAAAGTTTGTCCAATATCTATGCTTAGCCCATAGGCCCCTTATGCAGTCACTATCTCTCACCATGTCATTCATGTTTGATAGGATTGACACATCCAAGTTTGTGTCTATCCAGTAGCTGGTCTCCAGACCATGGTGTCCTCCAGTTTCCCCAGTCCCTGGTTTTCCTCAGGGCAGCTGGACCCTTTGTTTGGAGGTGTCTCTTCAGATGATGGTAGCTGCAGTTCATATCCTACTCCTTGGATAATCCAGCTTGAAGTTTGCTAGCTGTTATACACACACACACAGAGCGGGAAGCTCAGCCATCCAGAAAAAAATATATATGAAATAGGATTCAATAAGAGGACAAGACAGATTATGTCAATCAAACACATCTGTCAAACAGGAATACTAATCGTACCTTGCTTACAGTCAACCCATTCCTTTTAGTGTTTTTTCCCATGGTTGTTCTTCCCAGTTCCACCTTAATCAATCTTTTTTCTTGCCTTTGCTCCTTACCTGAGACATTCCATTTTCAGTTTTGTACAGTGACAAAATTAATTTCCTCACTGCATTTCATAATAAATTCTTTAGCCCTTTAGGCAGTAATCCCATTTACTTTGCATGGTGTTTCAAAGATATGCTTGCATTCCTTGACCCTTTGGTGATCTTCACACCAGTGATAATGGTCTAATCATTGCCCTTTGATGGTTTTAAGAGTAGCTTGTGCTGTTCCTAGGGTTCATGATCTGTCATGGTTTATCTGATCCTAGCTGGATCTCTGTGATTAGCTTTTAGCCACAAAACCTAGCATTCCCTGTAGGGAGCCAAGTTACAATGAATTCACACAGAAATTTACTTCATAGCATCATAGAATCATAGAATGTTAGGGGTTGGAAGGGACCTCTGGAGGTCATCAAGTCCAGCCCCACTGTCAGTGCAGGAACACCTAGAACATACCACACAGGAACAGATCCAGGTGGGTCTTGAAAGTCTCTAGAGAAGGAGACCACAACCTCTCTGGGCAGCCTCTTCAAGTGCTCTGTCACTCTCACAGTAAAGAAGTTTTTCCTCATGTTGAGATGGAACTTCCTGTGTTTCACCTTACTACCATTACCTCTCATCCTATTACAGGGCACCACTGAAAAGAGACTGGCCCCTTCTACTTGACACCCACCCTTCAGATATTTGTAAACATTCATAAGATTCCCTCTCAGTCTTTTCTTTTCCAGGCTAAACAGTCCCAGGGCTCTCAGCCTTTTCTCATTAAGAGAGATGTTCCAGTCCCTTCATCATCTTTGTAGCTCTCCATTAGACTCTCTCTAGTATTTCCCTGCCCCTCTTGAACTGGGGAGACCAGAACTGAACACAATACTCCAGATGTGATCTCACTAGTGCAGAGTAGAGGGGCAGGAGAACCTTCCTCGACCTGCTGGACACACTCTTCTTTATGCACCTCAGGATACCATTGGCCTTCCTGGCCACAAGGGCATATGGATAACTTATTGTCCACCAGGACACCAAGGTTCCTCTTCATGGGGCCACTTTCCAGTGGGTCTACCCCTAGCCTGTACGGGTACATGGTGTTGTTCCTCCCCAGGTGTAGGACTCTACACTTATCCTTGTTGAATTTCATTAAGTTTGCCTCTGCCCAGCCCTCCAGTGTGTCCAGATCTCGCTGGATGGCAGTACAGACTTTGGGTGTGTCAGCTACTCTTCCCAATTTAGTATCATCTGCAAACTTACCAAGAGTACACTCTATCCCTTCATCGACGTCACTGATGAAAATGTTGAATAAAACTAGACCCAGAACTGACCCCTGGGGTCATGTTGAAGCAGTACCTGAGACACTGTGGAGATGCCTCTATGTACAATGGTCTATGATTGCCATACCTTCAATCACAAGTTAGAATTCACAGCAGATAAGAAATAATTGCTCTTCATAAAATGCATTTCATACTGGAAGTGAGCACAGTGAGCCAAGATTGGCATGTTTAGTGATGATAAATCTTACCAATGAAGACTTGAAGCAGAAATCATGTACAGGTAATCCAGACAAATCACAAGAAGTCTGTGTGATTCCATGAAAGGAAGATGTTGGAAGATTCTATACTTCTATGCAAGTGAATTCCTGCTTGCACTGTAGGACTATCAAGCAGTTCCGAGAATTAAAATACATAACTGTAGGATTGTGTTGAGATTGTTATGATTTGTATCCTTGTGCAAAGAAAGCAGAGAGCAATATATTTAACCATACCTAAGTGAGAAAAGAGAGGAGCCATCCACTGATCTGAGCACATAAGGCATGTCTTTTGTAAAAAGTAGAAATTAATGTTTACCAAGAACTATAAAACAGTTTAAATATAAATAATTTTAAAACTGATAAAGAATATTTCTGTGATTCTGACAGAATCCTGAGTAGCAGTCCCTGTACTGTAGTAGCTAACAATAAACTTAAGAGAATTTAAAGTCAAAGATTTGTGTCTATACTCCTTTTGCTATGAGGGATGTGTTTTTGTTAAGTCACTGATTAAGGCTAATCAGAACAAACAGAGAAAACAGGGAGGATCAAAGGAACAGTGACAGCTGAGAAACCCTAGCAACCCACTCAGTGCAAAGGCAGCTCCTTGAATTAGCTTCTCACTCAGACGATTAAAGAAGAAGGATTAGGTCATTGTCCTTGATGTGAAACCTGTCAAGTCAACTAACTAAGTCTCTGGGAACCCACAGAAACTAAAGGGCATTATTGCCTCAAGAGATATAGGTTCATTGTGGTTTAAGAGGAAATTGACAGTGTGAAGGCTAAATGGACCTTGACACCAAAACACTTTGATCACAGATACATGAAATTTTTGAAAATTACACAGTCCCTCAGTTCCACAGGGGTGATGGCAAAGTTCCGAAAAAAAATCAAGGGAGTCAGTGAGATGGATCCAGCCATGGGGTGCACTGTCCTTGAGCCAGGCCAGAGGTCCCGTGGGTGTCTCTTGAGTGCTCCTGAAATCTCTTTATCTTTAATCTTACTCTTCTGCCCCTGATAACTCTTCCTGAGTCACCCTGGGCACCATCAGGGCAAGGATGTGGCAGAGAAGAACTAGTTCCTGACAGGCCTCTTCTACATCACCGAGAACCTAACAACTGGCTGTCACTTATCTGATAGGGTTAGGTAAGGCTCATATGCTAACACTTCTCTCAGAGAGGCCCAGCTGCCATAACACATATACTTACTATGACATGTGGGCGTGGCACATAAGTTTTATATTGCTAAAATTTAACATGGAACTTTTTAGGGATGTTTATATGATATATATTTGTCTATATCATATACTTTATAGTCTATTTAACTATATGCAATGTATATATTTACATGCACAATGTAAAGCATAGAAAATATCTATAATTTACATAAATTATATAAATGGCTATTTTAAGATACTTATTAATAGCTAACATCCATTATTACTATTAAGCATTACAGTTGTGACATTCATCTCTTCATATGGAGCTCATTGCATGTAGGCAGCTTCATTATTTACATTATTTTATGGAGGTGACAGTCCTAGCAGTATACCCTTCTGTCCTACTTTTATCTATTTTAATCAGCTGTAAGTTGTTCTCTTCTGTGTGATAGGATACTGATGGGAAATGCCCAGCCTGGCTCTTTTTGGTCAAATCTTATAAATAGATGTTTCCTGTTCATGACATAGCAGTCATTTCTGCAGAAAAGTACTGAATAGTACAGAAATACATAGAATATGTAGAATAACTAGAACTGATTAATTCTTGAAACCTATATAATTTAATATAAAATTGATTTTTCCATAGGGAT
>JANHGN010010565.1:43439-55215 GCA_024605025.1 Megaceryle maxima | reverse complement strand
TGGTGATGTTTGTTGCGTGGCGGTGTGTCGCTGTATCTTTTTTTTGTGTTTTTTTTTGCTTGTGTTGTTGTTGTTTGTTTTGTGGGGGGGTGGGGTTTGGGTGGGGGGTTGGGAGGAGTGTCTTTTTTTCACGTTATATACTCTCCCAAAATAAAGTTAATAGAAACAGTTAGCACGATTTTGGGACCTAAAGAAATGGAATGTTTGTGTTCTGTGACTTGAATTGACCCACATTAGTATATTTGTCATTGAAACAGTTCTCAGCACAAGAAAATACCAAAAGAGATCAATCTCGTCAATTATTCAGAGGTGGTATTTGGACTGAAAAGGCTAAAAGTGGCAAAACCAGAGGCTCACAGTGCAAACTGTTGCATTGGTGCAGTACTTTAAAGTGTGAATACTTTACAATAAAGCATGGAGACTCTGCTGACTGCCTTTGTTTTGCTTTTACTTGTATAACATGCACCCTTAGCACTCCCCAAATACGGAAAATATGAACTGCTTCAACTTTTTAAATTGTGTTGCTTGCACAGCAGGAATGCAAACTTTCTCACCTAGATACCAATGATATTTTTCTGGGTTTAAAATATAACACTCGAGGGAAGTAGCCATCATAATACCCTAGCATGACTTCTCTATCTTCCTTATCCTGCTTCTGTAATTATGCTTTGGTAAAAGTATACTGTCCCAGTCCAGCACTATCATCCAATTTACAGTATGGCCACAGTGGTTTCCCTATCCTGTAGGTCACAGAATCACAGAATCATTTATATTGGAAGGGAGTTCTTGAGATCATCTAGTCCAATGCCCTTGTTCAAGCAGGGTCAGATAAAGCAGGTTTTCAAGACTGTCTCTAGTCAGGTTTTGAGTATCTCCATGGAAGGGCACTCCACAACCTCTCTTTGCACTGTAATCCAGAGTTTGACCACTCTCACAGTAAAAAAGTGTTTTCTTGTGTTCTGATAGAATTTCATGTTTTTCAGTTTGTGTACATTCCCTTTTGTTCTGATACTGGGCACTAGTAAGAAGAGTCTGCTCCCCTCATCTTCAGTCCCTTCCATCATGCATTTATACGTATTCACAAGATTGCTTTTACTTGCTTTTGCTTCTCCAGGGTGAATAGTCCTAACTGTCTCAGTCTCTTCTTATATGAAAAATGCTCAATCAATTATTGGAGCAACCACTGGAGATAAGCCACTCCATAGCTGGTACCTCCATGGGAGAAGGAACAGAACCATTTTATATGATAGGAAGACACAAGATCACATGTGTTGGTGGTCATGTGTGATTTCAGTCACCCTGATATTTGTTGGAAAGGCTACATAGCGAGGCATACTCAGTCCAGAAGGCTCTTGCAATGCCTCGATGATAACTTCCTGATGCAGGTGTTGGAAGTGCCAACAAGGAAGGGCATACTACTGGACCTTGTATTAACAAATAAAGTAGGCCTGTCAGGGGATGTGAAGGTTGGGGGCAGCCTTGGTGGTAGTGATCAAGACATGGTAGAGTTTAGTATCATACAAGGAAGAAGCAAGACAATAAGTAAGATTGCAACCCTGGACTTCAGGAGGGCTAACACTGTCCTCTTCAAAGACCTACTTGGAGGAATCCCTTGGGCTAAGAGTCTAGAAGGTAAGGGGGCCAAGAAAGCTGGTTGATATTCAAACATCACTTCCTCCAAGCTCAAGATAGGTGCATTCCTTTGAGTAAAAAGTCAAGTAAAGGAGGCAGGACACCAGCATGGATGAGCAAGGAGCTGCTAAAAAAACTCAAGTGGAAAAATGAAGTTCATAGCATGTGGGAAAAGGGAAAATTGTCTCTTGGGACAATTATAGGAACACTGTCAGGGTTTGTAGAGACGCAACAAGGAAGGCCAAGGCCCTCTTTGAATTAACTCATTATGCAGAATCCACAACTACAGAAGATGTTGGTATTCAGTTACAGAGGTGTGTGTCAATCTGTGCAATTTAGCCTTTGAACCATATCACACACCAAGTTTGGATACAGAAAAGCACAAGTGTCACCCTTCAACATTTATGTCAACTTAAGTGTGTATCTTCATGTTCTAAAGGAGCCCGTCTTGTTCACTCTGATTACTGGCATAGAAAAGGACAATAAGAAAAATGGAGGATAACAAGCACAACAGCAATTTCACCTAAATAAAATATGATTAAAAGAAAGCTGGAAATAAAATAAATAAATAAAAAATCTATTGCTGTTATAGCATCAAGCTCTAGAACAGATTTATATTGGGTAGGCAGGGAACAGGTCTGTTAGAACCAGTATAAAAAATTAGGATGCTGTTTACAAAAGGCATTGGGATTGCATGTGAGGTGGTTTCCCCAGACAGCAGGGAACTGTCTTGGAATCCCTTTCAGATTTGTTTTAATGCAGTTACTATTCTGCTGAACCTAGTGTGACAGGGTGTGAAAACATACAAAGACGCTTCCCCTTGTTACTTGTTACAGAGCCTTGACCAAGGCTCTACTTGCCACAATAATGAGTGGAATGCACTTCACATCAGATAAAAGCAGCACTATAATTTATTAAGTAAGAATAATGGTTTAGTTAATTAGTAGAATATAGTGAAGAATCAACTAAGTTAAGAGAGATTCAACTGATGGCAAGGTCACTACATTACTTACTACAAGGAAATTAATCAAAGATAAGTGAACGTAACTAAAACCAGAGTGATTATGAGTAAACTTGTGTGCAACTAACAAAAGCAATATGATTCTAATATTTGTACTAAGGAAACTATAAGCAATAGAATGATTTTGGGCTGAAAGTATTGATCTTTTTATGGGGATTGCAAATGGGGAAGAAAGAAGGGGATAAGGGAAGCCCTCCTGTTTGGTCACGACGTTCAGAACAGACACCCTTTCTCTCCCTAGGTGATCTCTAACCCTAGTCCCAGACCTGGTCAATGGTTTACGTCTACAGATATGGTGAAAGGATAGAATATGAGGTTGAAGCTTGTGTAGTAACTAGTGTAACATAGTACCTTAAAGTAAATGATAGTAACAATTCATTAACACTGATATATCAATACTAAAACAGAATAAAGACTTGATTAGGATAAATGCAGTAATTTCTATAATATCTAAGAAGCAAATCACGTGCACACACACGGAGATGTCTATATATACATACAGAAAGGTTAACCTGTGAATAAGATGGAATTATTCCACAGATTGAAAATAAATTTGGCAGCCTGTGATTAGTATGAAAGAAGAGAATATATTCCAAATTAGAAAAAAACACTGGAACACAAAAAGGAATCTGAGAGACAACTACTTCTCTATGTAAAGCAAACTTCCAAAGATTTCCATTTCACAAGAAGGTTTGAAGAAAGTCATGTGTTAAGTACTTTCTCACAGCATTTACAGCCTTCAAGCATATTATTAAATTCAGATTAATTCTAAACACACAGCATTATGGTACAAAGTTATCCAAATAGCCACATATAGCCCTCCCCTACACAACAATAACTTGTACTCTATGGTATTTCAGAAAACAGAGTAATTAATACAAAGATGTCTGATAATTAACAATAGTGAGTTCCATACTCTGTCCAACAAAATAATGGTATATATTAAAATGTAAAATAACCACTGCATTTAGATTTTATGTGGTTTGTCAAGATAGAAGACTGCTGAAAACCTGTCACATTAACAACAACAACGTCTTTGACAGAACACTTCAAAATATTGTTAAATGAATGCTGAAGATATATTAACCTACTGTGTGAATCCCAAAAGACAAATTTCAGACTGAAGTAAAATTGTAAAACATTTGTCATCCTGCACATAATATTGATTAAACTGACAGTTACTCTTGTTTTATCGGTGCTTTGGAAATTAGGAATTTGGAAGGAACAGAAATTATGTTTCACTCTCTCCAAGACTTCATGTTCCCATCAAATAATATCATGCTGTCAACCAACTATAATATGAAGCAATTTCTTACTGTCAGCTCTTTGTTGGGAAGGGGGAGGAGGTGGCAAAGAGAACTTTTAGCTGTGTCTCACTGTTGATTGTTTTGGTTTATTTTCATTAGCTTGTGTTCAAGTTTTCACATAATTCATTATTATTCTATGCTTTTTAAAATCTACCACTTAAAATATCATCTATACTTTTTAAAGGAACGAGCTGAGCAATCTGCAATGAAACTCAGCTTCCCAAGCTATTTACTACAAAGTGAGTGGTTCCTTACATAAGTAATTTCTTATAAAATAAAAATAATAACAATAAAAAAAAGGACTTCTACTTATCACTCATCCAAAATTTTCTCATTTCTTTCCTGTCCTTTTTATTTATCAGCAAAAATAAACACATAAATTCTTTTGGAAAGAAACAGAACACTACTAGATGAGATTTACACCTGAAATCATGTTAGCTAACACAGTTGACTTTAAAACAGAAGAGCAGTATAAACATTCTTTAAGATAAAGAATTAAAAACAAATGGGGCTTGCTAAATTTTTATGATTGGGTCTCTGATACCCTAATGCTTAACAAGGTACTCATTACATTAAAGAATATGTCATTTATTCAGATAAGCTTATTAATAGCTGATACAGGCTTGTACAGAATTTAGGTACCTAGATGCTAGTGTCTAAGTGCTTACAGAATATAAAAAGAGCTGTATGGGTTTAGAGCAAGCAAAGGTCCGTTTGTGACCAGAGGTAATTTTGACAACAATTAAAAGGAAGTCTAAAAGGGAAACATTGTACCTCCTCTGGGTATCATAGATTTTGGAAATTTGTGATTTTAGGGATTTCTTGTACAAGATGTTTAGAAGACTTTTGTGGACTTCAATTTATTTAATAGCATTTGAATCTATTTATTTTTTGTCTCCATGGAATTCCTTACAGTCAGCTATATAACTTAAGCACATACATGTAAAAGGAAAGTACTTTTTTTGTTTGCTTTTAAACTTGTTGCTCAAATAGACTTGATGAAGCTCAGTTCTTGAATTGAGGGAAATAATATCCCATTCTCTCTTTCCATGCCACTGATGTCTTATGTGTCCATTACATCCTCTCCAGCAGTCATATTGCCCATTGCCAAAAAAAACCCTCAAAAGCACCCTCACCAACAAAACATCTCTCCTCACATTGAGGCAGGGGCCTTTCCCACATCTGCAATTATTATTCCATTATTATCCTTATCAACAACTAAACAGAGTGCTCTGAAAATGCCATTCCAAGATTAATTTGCTCCAGATGACCTAGGGAGAGAAAACACCACCAAGTAACCTCACTTTACATGCTTCTTCCAGTGAAAAGGAAACCTAAATTGCAGGATTTACATTTGATCTCGATGGAAGAGGATTCAGAATTCAGATCACTCAGCAGCACATACACACAGGTCTGCAAGTTTGTCAATGATACAAAAGTGGGAGGTAACTGACATACCAGAGGGCTGTGCTACCATCCAGAGTGTCCTGTACAGGCTGAAGTGTTGGGCAGAGCTGAATTTAATGAGGTTCAACAAGAGCAAATGTAGAGTCCTGCAGCTGGGGAGGAACAACCCCATAGCATCAACATAGGTTAGGGATAGACCTGCTGGAAAATGGCCCTGAGGAGAAAGATCTTGGAGTCCTGTTAGACAGCAAGTTAACCATGAGCCAACAATGTGCCCTTCTGACCAAGAAGATGAATGGTATCCTGGGGTGCATTAAGAAGAGTGTGGCCAGTAGGTCATGGGAGGTCATCCTTGCCTTCTATTCTGCCCTGGTGAGGCCACATTTGGAATACTGTGTCCTGTTCTGGGCTCCCCAGTTCAAGAGTCAGGGAACTTAAGAGAGTCCAGCAGAGGACAATGAAGATGACTGGGAGACTGCGGCATCTCTCTTATGAGGAAAGGCTGAGAGAGCTGGAACTATTCAGTCTGGAGTAGACTGAGAGGAGACCTTATCAATGTCTATAAATATCTAAAGGGTGGGAGAAAAGAGGGTGGAGTTGGACTCTTTACAGTGGTGCCCAGTGACAGGACAAGGGGCAATGGGCACAAGTTAGAACACACGAGGTTCCATCTAAATATGAGGATAAACTTCTTTACTGTGAGGGTGATGGAGCTGCCCAAGGATGTTGTGGAGTCTCCTCTGGAGACTTTCAAGACCCACCTGGATGCAACCCTGTGTAATTTTCACAGGTCCCTTCCAACTACGATGATTCTGTGGTATTAACATTTTCAAATCCTAAATCAGTTGTTTTAATCAGATTTAGAATCTTAAATAATATTAGTTCTTTGGGATACAGTTTCTTAGGAAGAGTTCCTAATTATCATTCCAGCCTTATTAAACCAGTAAAAAAAAAAAAAAAAAGAAAAAGAAGAAGAAAAAAAAAAGTTTTAATTCTGTATGGACAGAAGAGAATGACATAGACAGTGCAGAAGTGTAGTAAATGGACTAAACTAGGTCCACTCAATGAACTAAATATGGTACAATCATGCTATATGGCTTTGAGTTCTTTGCTTCCCCATCTTCACATCACAGACTAAACCCTCTTCAAAATAACTTTGGGATATTTGCATTTCAACTTAAATTTGCTAATTTGTCTCAGCGCAGAAACACAGGTTATACACATAGTATAACATGACTGCACGTTTTTGTCCTGTAAACACCACCAGAAAAAATCTCTGAGCTCAGGCTTGGACACATCACGCATTACAATATAACCAATGTTGGTTCTTTCTATATACTGCTTCACTTACAAAATAAAAAGCAAAACAAAAAACCCCATATATATTAAGAGTAGAAATAGGAGCAGGTATAACAGGTAATTTTCTCTCTTCTTACTAAGAAAGACAGTACATAATAACGATAATTTTATTTAAGATAAGCCAATTTTCTGCTAACATTCAATTCTAATGAAAAGCTGAAGGTGACAATAAACTCTGGCTGGTCTTGTCCCTTCTCAATTTTAATTAAACATAAAATGAGACAGCAGCAGGGAGCATTCTGCATTTCCACTTCATTGTATGGCAGCATCCATAATGAAAAAGTATCAAAAGTATCTATATATATTTATTTTCTATGTCAAGCACTTTACAAAAATCTCTAAGGGGTACTGAATTGTTTGTGCATTTCCAAAATAGTCCAGACATGTCCAATGGCTCCTATAAAGGTTTTTACCAATTGTACAATAATCATTTGCAATACATCTCTGCTATATCCTGATGGATATAATCTTAATTCTTAACATGATGGATACTGCAGATTAAGATGTGTATGCTGACGGATAGAACAGATTGAGAATGTAAAGAACTAAGATTATTTTAACATATGTTATTAAAATGCAATTTAGCTACCAAAAAGTAGTGGATTTTAATTTGGGAATTTACTCTACAGAATTCATTAACCTGTGCTGATATGTTTGAAATCTGTAATAAGAAAAACACAAGTGTTTAAAAACATACTTGCAAAATCCTTTATGTGGAAGCACTTTATAATACCAACTTCTATGAGGAAGTCATGATAATAAATTTCTAAGAATCATTTCAAATAAGAAAATAACCAAGTGTGCTTCAGAATAAATTCTTAAATCAAAGCCTTCAAAAAATTATAATAAAGTCCTAATTACTATAAAGTTTTAACCACTGGTAACAATTTCACAACTCTTAATTTAGATTTTATCTAAATATAAGCAAAGTAGTAACAAGCACCAGGATGAACTCTGAGTAGGTTTTACAGTCAAAATAAATTGGCTTAAAGAAAACATTTGGACATCTCTAAAATACTGAGCTTCAGAATGCTAGCAGAGAAGTTTAGCATTATTTTTAGAGCTTGCTCTGTGTGTCAGTACATTGCTCATGTCTTTGTAACCAAAATGATCAGTATGTTCAGTAATTATGAAAACCACTAGACTGATGGAAGATTGATTGGTTTTGGATACAGTCTTGTCAGAGGTCCAATTCAGAGTATAAGTAAGTGTTTCATAATAGCTAGTGATTTCCACTTTTGACAGCCTTCCCTTATGTGGAGAGATTATATGTACAGGTTGTTACCTTCTAAATATGTAGTTTAATCTGTGTGTGCTACACCACTTACTAACTCCACAGTTTGCTGATTATAGAACTGCACCATAGTAATGCAGTAAAATTTGCAGTTATACTCCTACATTGAGAAGTTTGGCTTTTTAACCAGTAGATTTAAAAAAAAAAAATAAAAGTTCCCTTTCTTATTTCTCTGAATATAAATTCACTAGCAGAATGTGGTTAGTTTACAAAGTCACCTATCTAGAAGCTACCGTTTAGTCACAATTTACAAGATTTATTGCATTCCTTTGAAATGATCTTCATTTCAATGATGGGAACGTAAGTCCAAAATTATAGATGTTACTGATTAAACTGTGTTGGTTTTTTTTTTTTTTTTTTTACTTGGAGCAAGTAAGATCACAAATTTATATATACAAGTGCACATATATATGTGCATACATATGCATACATATATACACATATACCCACACTGAAGACATTCCGCCAGAGGGTTTTGAATTTGATCTGAATTGTAACTCTACCTAAAGAAAATAAAGAGCAAAAGAAGAATCGCTACTGATGGAATAAATTCTACTGAGAATTTACAAATACAGAACATCACAGAACATCTGATTATTTTGTGAATATTACATTTTCCCTTTATTGGATGGTAATTAAATTTACAAAACAGTGTATCAGGTTGACTGATGAAACAGAATCATAAAATAATTCACATAGAAAGAAACCTCTGGAGGTCTTCTAGTCCAACCCTTGCTCAATCATGGCTAATTTCAGACACAGGTTAGGAGGTCTTGTTGAGTCTAGCTTGGAATATTTCCACAGCCTCCCTGAGTAAACTACTTCAATGAGTACTAGTATCAGTGTGAAGAAATGTTCTTCACTTGGAAATTGCAACTTGGGACTGTTGCCCAATGTCATCTTGTTGTGCACCTTCAAGAAGAGAATGATGTTTTGTTTTCTACAACACCTGACAGGTAGCTGAAAACACTGAACCCTCTTAGCTTTCTTTTCTTCATGAATGTCCCCTCATGTTCTCTTCATACATTATGTTCTTCCTGCTTCAGCTTCATAGCTGCTTCAATATGCACTTGTATTGAAATGCCACTAGCTGGAAAATGCATTCCAGTTAAAGCATCATGAGTTCTGGGTAAAATGGAATAACAATTTCTTTCAACCTGATGGCTAATACAGTGGAGCGTATGATTAGTCTTCATACAGATGCAACACAAAATTTCATCAGAATTAAAACTCTGAATAGTTTCAGTAGTGAGCCTACACAGTTAAAAACTGATAATGTTGACTAAAGCTGCATGCCATTCAGATGGTCTATAGACTGTGTATTGCTCTCTATTTGTCAAAACAAAAATCTGTATAATCTTTTTATGAAATCAAAACTTATAGCAAAATAGTTAATGTAAGAAAAGATTAATATAAATTCTGTCATGTTTTACCTATATGAGAAATGTGAACATCGATTAACCTTTAGAAGCATTCCAGAAAATGCAGAGCATCCTAGGAAAACAAAAGAAAAGAAAACAAACAAACAAAACCATCACAAACCAAAACCAACATAAAAACAAAGAAACAAAACCAAACCCCAAAACGACAACAAAAAACCCACCCTAAAAATACCTGAGATATAGTAAAAGACCATCCTTTACTCAGCTTGAATTTATTAACAGAAAGCTACAACATTACTTCATGCTGATTAACAGCCTTATTAGTATAAATTAAATATATGGGGAGGGTTGATGCATCAGCACCTTCTTGGCACATATTGAAATTTAAGAGATGCTAAACTAAACAGGATACAATTGTATGAGTAACAGAAAAGATTATACATAACTCACATATTATACAAGTACATATGTGTGCATGCAGAAAGGAATCCAAACCAAGATTAAGGCATTGCGATAATTAATTAACTTAATCTCTTTTTTTTCATTATAGTATTCTGTCATTTTTTCCTCTTTTATTCTATTTCAGTAATGTGAACAGTATCACTAAATGATCTTATGTTTTTTCTGTTATACACCTGAAAACAAGTATCTTTAAAACAAATGGTCCATTTCAGATAAAGCAACAAAAAAGGTATGAATATTTTTTTGTTATTTTTTCCTACATATTTAATTCACTGTTCTATTTTCATTTTTTTCCTAATATCATCAATCCTTACATATTCACAGAAGGAATCAAACACCAAAAACTTCAAAAGAAATCTTCCTTTGTCTTTAAGTCAATAAAATTTTCAGTAGAAATCTTTGAAGATAAAACAGCACCAGAACTATTAATATTGCAAAACAGAGATCACAATAACTGACCTGCAAGGTTGAAAAATGGATACGATCCAAATAAGCTCATTATTCCAGGTGCAGTATAGAGAAATTCTCTGCTTACTTGTTTAATCTAAGTGGAGCAGTTAATGGCCATCTAAAATAGAAATTAACTCTCAATACCACTAAACAAATTAAAAAAAAAATGTAGGAAAGGAACTTTAAATAAAACTTGTAATTTTTTTTCTTTCCTCTAACCTTGTCTTAAAATGAGCAAAATTAAAGAAACTGCCTGACAGGTCTCAGATGGCAAATTAAAACTGGCCATTAGAGTTATCTCAGAGCTACCTTAACCTAAAGCATGCACAATAGATGTTTAATAGATGATCTTGCCATTAAAAACACTCTTACAATTTTATTTCATTTTATTTTTCATTATTTTCTCATTCCTTTTAAGGAAATTCTGATATGCTGCTTAAAGAGAGCTTATCCTGGTAAGTTAATATATTTTCCAATCAGTTACTACTATTTGTAATATTTCAATGGACTTAGGATACTTCGAAAACAAAATATGCTTGTAAAAAGATCTGTATCAACAACTAATATGTTTTCTGTACAGAAAATAATTTTATTTAAATATGTATCTCTAGTACCTGAATTTTAGATTGCTACTATTAAAAATATTACATATAGTTAGGTAAACAATTGAATATTCCCTACTGCAATGGATTCTGCTGTTTTGAACTCTTAACCAGAAGTCTTAAACCTCTAATTCTGTGTAGGACACAGGAGTGGATTGACTACATTACCTGTAGGGAAATCTTTAATGAAAAACAACTGAAACAATTAATTCTTTAACCTTTGTGGTTTTTTGAAAATCAATTTCCTTACCCATGTGGCTGTTATAGCAGAATCATAAGGCTTTGCTCAACCCTACTGTGATAAGCAACTACATCAACTAAACATGTCTGCTGAAAGGGGTTGAAGGGTAGAGTATTTCTTTTATTAATGTTAGCAGTGCACAGCACTTCACCTTCTTAACAACTGTATTGCTGTGAAGCACAAAACATTGTTCTTACAATCTAAACAAGTATGCTCTGCTAATTTATATAACTTTTTAATTTATTTTTAAAAGTTAACTAACATAAACAGAAATCACACCTCATCTCCTTAATTGAAATAGAAGCGATACATAAAAGTGTCAGACATAACCTTAGTTTCACAAATGGAGAATAGTGTCTCTAATTCTGTTAATTTACCCATTTCTAGAAACACTTTGGAATACATCCCTGCCTTGCTGTGCTCTCAAAGAGAGAGTAAAAGGAATTCCCCTACACACTCCAAAACACAGTTTTGTACATCAGTATATAAGAACATCAGTATTTATGTCAGAAGTTTCAGTGCACCTGTGAAACTTCCTGCATTTAGTAAGATAAATTTATTTTATCAGAAGTACACAATAATATGTCAGAATTAACAGAATATAAAAATAATAAATTAA